>WNNJ02001344.1:0-299680 GCA_012934845.2 Pomphorhynchus laevis | reverse complement strand
GCAACTTGTAACATAACCATGAACAGTAATTAATTTAAAATTCAATACATAATTTAGTGAACAGTTAGATAAAGTGTTAACTTTATTAATGAAAAAATTTTAAATTTATCACTCCCAATTTTAGAAACACGAAGAATACAGTTTGCGTTTAGAAAATTACGATTAAGGGATTTTTCGAGTTCCTAATAGATGATGATACATCTGAATTTGAGGTTCTATATATAGCAATCTTGAAATATTTTGACTTTATAAATCATGTTATTTTTCTATTCAAGGATTTCGGGGAAATATAAGTCAATTTGCTTATTACTATGGATACGAAAAAAATATTTTATTTAATATTGTGTAAAATAAAATGTATTAAATTATAAATTTTTCGTTTAATCCTCATCTTCTCCGTGTATACTTTTTTAAATTTCATTATAAAGATTTATTTTGAGTGGCAAACGCGTGCCAAAGGGCGCTTACAAGCCCACTGAGAATAATCAATTGACAAAGAAAAATAATCCCGCAGACGAATTTAGTGTGTTCGTTCAGTTCGTTCGTTCATTCTGTACGTTTAGTCCGTTTGTATATGAAATTATTATATATCATAATAATATAATATTATCATTTATATCGTAATAAATTGTATATTTCATTTTGTTTTAATTTCATTTAAAATTCATAAAAGCTTCGAATTAATTGATAATCTAATCAAGCATTTTAAAGAAGGTATTTCAAGTTTTCTGATAATTGCCTAAAGTTCTCTCTCTATTTCACATTTAGAATTAAATATCTTTATAAATCTCTTTTAATTTTACAATTATAATTTATTCACAAGCTAAATTTCGAAAAATATCCAAAAACATTGAAAATAAGCATCATAACTTATTTTTGCAAACGTGATTTTTAAAAATCACGTCCTTTACGTCTATACGTTTTGAAAGATTACGATATGTGTTTTTGATTAAAAATATTGATACATATTTTAAAATTAAGTGATTAAATAAATTTAACTTAATGTTTGAATAATTTAGTTGTTAAAATATACCTTTAATTTTATTACTAAACACAAATTATGTGATTGTTGTATGACATACGAACAGGAATATGTGGTGTTTACGCGTAATGTTTTCAAACAAAACATTTATCGATTTACAATTTATGTGAACAATTGTATCGCAGATTTTTTTGATAAAAATATTTTTAAATTGATTTTAAAATTAATTATAACAGCATTTTTGATTAATTATGTTTTTGATGCTTTTGAAAAAAAATCTTTTCAGAATAATATGAAATATACAATAAATGAAAAATACATAGATTTCTTATTGTAATAGCTAAGCAGTTATATTTTGAATACTTTTTTGACGACCATTTTTATCTATTTGCTTTAAAATAAAAATAAACCTTTTAAGCCATTGCTTTTCAATGGGTTTCTGTGAAAAGCTTAGAGAAAATGGCTTAACAAAAACAATCAATTTATATATGTTATTCTCTTATATAATTATATTATATTTAAGTAAAGATTTTAATATCCAGGAATGAAAAGAAAAAACCACGTTACAAAAATGTTTAAGTTTTTACATAATTAATTCGCGTGTAGCCAATTAATCTTCCATTAGTTCGTCTAAATCATCTGCTCGTCTGATAAAAAGAACGTTATTGCAACGGATCAGTATATCACCAAGCTCGTCCGATTTCATGCCTTCGTCATATTCCTCGGCCTTTGACAATTGCAGGTTCATATATTCATCGACAGCTGACAGTATTCCTTTGTATTCCATACCCCATTTTAACTTCACTATTACCGGCTTTCCAGTAAGGCCGTTAAGAAAAGGTTTCGGATTTTTAATTTGTGCTTGAGCCATTCTATCTAGTAAATCTAGAATATTTAGAACATTATAAATTAAAAAGTATTATTAACAAGTATTAATAAGTAATTTTAGCCAAGTAGTAATTAGTATTTCATAGTAACTATTTCAACAGGAAAAACATTCTTTTCATTAAAAGCCTAATTTGACACTTTCAATAACGATAGCTGAAAGCCGTTTATATACTTGATTTAAAAAGTTAAACATTTAAAAACAAAATAATATTTTCCAAATCATATTGCGTGGATAGCTATTTGATAAAGTTTACACACCTCATAGATCTAATAAATGAAATATATTAATAATATGCTTATATGCCGCGGAAAAAAAACAATTATAATTATCTACAAGTACAAATTCTATTAGATTTATGAACGTCCTAGTAATGGCATAATAAAAGAAAACCTGGATAGACTTAAACAAATCCCGAAAAGAGCTAGGTGGGCTCTAAAAACGGATCCAGCAGCTGCCATTGAATGGGAAAACCCAAGTACGCTTTTGGGGTTAAAAAAAAGGATTTATTTTAACGTGGCAAATGCGTGCCAGCGCACGCTTACATGACCACAACAAAACAAGACTGTGAATCAGGTGTCGAGAAGGTGTGAACGGAGGAGGTGTTTGAATGTGATAAAGGAGGGGGCGCGGCGGACGTCGAGAGGGAGTTGATTCCAGGCGAGTGAGGCGGCGACGAGGAAGGATCAGAGACCGTAGTTTGTTAGAGTAATTAGGGACGTGGAGTAAGAGGGTATGACATGAACGAAGCGATAGCGAGGTGGGGCGAGTATCGTCTAAGAAAGGAAGGTTGATGAACGATGGGGAGCCGACAGCGATGAGACGAAAAGTAACGAGAAGAAGGCGGAGTTTGATGCGGATGTGGATGGTGGGCCAGGAGAGTTGGGCAAAATATGTGGATGTGTGGTCGAAGCGACGGAGACGAAAGAGCACTCGAACGGCGGAGTTGATTATGCGTTGTAGGGGTAGGATGATGGATTTTGGAGAATTGACGAAAAGGCTAAGGCAGTAATCGATTTTAGGGAAAGAAGCGATGAAAGAAGAGACATACAAGAACGGAAGTCGATAAGGGGGCGGATACGGCGGATATCACGGAGAATTAAGTTAGATGAGCGGACCTTGTCACGGACGAAGGGTTTAAGGGAAAGGTGATCATCGAAATGGAAGCCTAATAAAGTGAGATTGTGGACTATGGGGATGATTGATGAGGCAAAATATACAGTGGGAGGAGATATGTTTGGTTTACGGGGGAGGATCCACATTATTTTGGACTTTTCGGGGTTTAGAACGAGATGGAGATTGGAGAGACGTTTGTAGATAGAAGAAAGACAGTTGGAGGCAGAAATGCCGATATCGTGTATGCGATGTGCGGGTGCATGAACATAGATTAGAATGTCATCGGCGTATTGCATGACCTTAAAGGAGTAAGGTTTGATAAACGGAGATAGATCGCCAAGCAGAAGAGAGAAAAGCAGGGGACCTAGGACTGAACCTTGTGGGACCCCGCAAAAAATAGGGATGGGAGGAGGATGATGAATTAGAACAGACGCGAAAGGAACGGTCGAATATATATGAGGCGAACCCTCATATAGCTCAGGGGTACTTGAGCTATCTCGGGATTAGTCTTATTCTCATGAGGACGTCCCCTAGAGCAGAGACTAAGGTTTAGGCAGTAATCAGAGACTAAGGTTTAGGCAGGTTTAGAGCAGAGACTAAAGTTTAGGTGAGAGAAAAGCAGGGGACCTAGGACTGAAGCTTGTGAGACCCTGCAAAAAATAGGGATGGGACGGGAGGATGATGAATTAGAACAGACGCGAAAGGAACGGTCGGATAGATATGAGGCGAACCCTTAGATAGCTCAGGGGTACTTGAGCTATCTCGAGATTAGTCCTATTCTCATGAGGACGTCCCCTAGAGCAGAGACTAAGGTTTATTAAGCTCCTCATCTAGAGATTACTGACCATAGTCCGCCTCACCTGAACTCTTAAGGGTGAGATATTCTGAATGGTTCAGTCTGAAGACAGCGCGTTGATGCGGTCGGGGGTTCAGATCTCTATATACCTGAGGCCGCAAGGCTTAAGAAAGGAGCAGATGACTGAAGATGAACTCGAACGTAAACAAGGAAGGAAGCTATATGCTGTTATACTCTGTTTCTTATGCTATTCTTTTAGTAAGGTATCGGTTGTTTTTGTTTAAGAAAATCTTTGTCTATTAATTAATTTATTCTTGAGATTGCCGATTTATGCGTTTCTATCTATAATTTGACGGATCCATATTCTTTGTGTGAAGTATAATATTCGTTTGCGTTGCATTTTTACTGTACTAAGCACAGTATCACATAGCATGCAAATCATGTTATCCTTTATAGAGATTATAATATAGAGTATCGCATTCCTTACTATATGCTGTTTTATTCTGTTAATTTATTTTTTCTTGATTATTGTTCAAAAGGGATACCAATTTATTTTTTTAAATAAAAATAAAATACAATTAAGTGAGAAAAATAGCGTTTAAACTGCCAAACACATATAAGCCATTTATACCATATTTACAATTTGAAAAATTATTTTATGAATTAATTAATAAAATATTTTTGTATTTTAATTTCTAATTACTCTTGAAGGCCGTAACATAGTGTCTCAAAGACCGAACCATAATGTTTCAGATGCCGCACCAGAATGTGCGGAAAACCGCACCAAAATGTCTCGAAGGTCGTAGATTCATCCCTACTCATGATGCGAAGGTATTTCAAATACAATGTCGCGAAAATTGATATAATATCAATATAAAAATGCGTTGTCAAGTACAAAGCTCAAATTTTCGTCAATAACACGGAATGTCTCAATAATAAAAATAATTAAAGAGACAGAACATTCCAGCTGATACGTGGCATTTATTATTGTTCATATACAATTAGATTGGCGAAACTCTTTACAATTGCATCACAGACAGAGAACAAATCAAATAACATCAAAACTGATAAACAAGCATCCTACTTATATAATGATTTAAAAGTCCTTCAAATTTGTAAATGTGTACAGTCCTCTGTGAATTGTAAATAAAGTATTCTGAACTGAACAAGATTTTCAGTATTTACAACATTTGTATCTAATCTATTTTAAATTCCAACAGCACGCGAACTCAAATTAATCAGTGAGAATTATTTTCTACATTACGTCTTCAAAGTCAAACTATGTCCATGTAATGATAAACTATTTCGAAAATGGAATTAACCATTGAGTAATGTGGGGGTTAATTCTAAAGATCTTCATAGCATATTGATTCGGGCATGATTGAGAGAATGATGAACAATCTCTTAATCGAATGGTTGAATTAATTTAGGTGAGAATTCCTAAAAGCCTAAGCTAATTTTGACGAGCCTAAAATTCAAATTGCATGGTATGCAATGAGGATTTTTAGAATTTCATATTGTTGAGTGGGCAATAAATAATGATTAACTTGGAAAATCATCTACATATATCAAAACAATTTATAAAGTTACAAGGCGTTAGACAGAAGAGTGCTTTGCCCGTTCAATTATAATAATATTTAAAAATATTATTATAATAAAAAAACCAAGAAAATTCTTGGTTCCCCGATCGGTAAATACGCTTACGTTAAGCAGTTTGTATCATCATTTGTGCAGGATATATCGAATTCCATTGAACGGTTGGTAGATATGGGTGAACTCGATGTTCAGGTTGCGTATACGGCTTTTATCAGATCAATTCAGCACAAATGGTCGCATCTCCTGAGGACTTGTGAATGTTCTGTAGATTGGATTGGTCCTCTGTCTGAAAGAATAAAAATGATGATATCTAAGCTGTTTAATATCGATCTTTCAAGTGATGAATTTATATGGAGAACGCTTTGCCTCAGTTACAGGGACGGTGGCGTAAGTATACGTGATCCTTCAGCATTGGTTCAATCGGAATATGAATCATCTACTTCCCTATGCGCTCCATGTTTGGAAGGTTACTCCGGCGAATCACTAAAAGGAAAACAAGATACGATAATTAAACTAATCCGCGCTCAAAATATCTCCCGTTGTAAAATTAATCGCAATAATATTCTCGATAATTGCAATCATTTATTGAGAAGGTCAATAGAACACTCGTCAGTCAAAGGTGCATCATCATGGCTTTCAGTTTATCCATCGCATGAAAGGAATTCAAGGCTAAGCAACGATGAATTTCGAGACGCTATGGCGGCGCGATACGGTTTTCTTCCAAAAAGCGCTCCGTCCTATTGTCAATGTGGTACAGTAAATTCTCTGGCGCACTCGCTTTCGTGTTCACTTGGTGGACTTCCATCTATGAGACATGACGTGGTACGGGATTTCTTAGCATACACGCTTACTGAGATATGTCCATCTGTACAAATCGAACCTCGACTGGCGCCTGTTTCTTCAAATGTAACTTTCTTGAAACAAACAACTACTAAGGATAAAGAAGCGAGATTGGACATATCATGCAACGGATTGTTTGGTGACAAGACGGAACGTACTTTAATAGATGTTTGCATTTTTAATGCGCTCGCGCCGTCGAATTTATCAAGGAATCCAAGTGCGTGTTTTGAGTATCACGAAAGCCGAAAAAGAAATAAATATCTAGAAAGAATAACCGAAATTGAAAGAGCATCTTTCATTCCTGTTGTATTGTCGAACTCTGGAGGTGCAGGTAAGGGCACGGAAAGTCTTCTGAAAAAAATCGCGAATACTATCGCCGAAAGAGCAGAGGTTAAGTATTCGGATGTAATTTCAACGCTGCGTTGTAGAATAGGCATCCGTCTCGCAAGGATGGTATCCCGGTGCATTAGAGGATCCAGATCGGCGTTTCATCGTCCAGTTTTTGCATAACTACACATACAGATAATTATTTTTTTTGAATTGACAAATAGGGCCCATTAGAGGGTTACCTTTAATTTTATGTTTTACTAATAAAGAAAATAAATTATTATTATTATTATTTTTAAATGCTCAAGTAGCCTTTTGGCAATAATTCGTTTTAATAATTTATAAAGAATACAGGTCAAACTGATGTGGTGAAAATCTAAATAGGCAAATATCTATAGCCAATCTATAGCAAATATCGAGTATGTTTGTCCTTCACTAGCAACAGTGCTGCGTAATGTGTATGGTAATCCAGCAACTCTTTCAGTCGACAAGGATTTAATGTTTTCCAAGGAGGGGTTCACGCAAGGTGATCCTCTGGCAATGATAGCATTTGCTGCGTCATCACTTCCACTAATAATGAAGCTGAGAGCTATAGCACCAAACGTTACTCATCGCTGGTTTGCAGACGATGCGAATTGTGTGGGTAGTCGATCTGATGTATTGAGAGTCTGGAATGGTATCCGCGAAATCGGCCATAGATATGGATTTCATCTAAATGAACAAAAATGCCAGGTTCTAGTACATAAAGATCAAATAAAATTAGCAGAGAAGACTTTCTGTGGTACAGGGCTTAAGATTATATACCAAGGTACAGAAATTCTTGGTTCTGCCATTGGAGATCAAACATATATGGACCAATTTGTTCATGGCAAAATTGAAAACTGGATTGAATCATTAAAAAATTTGAATTTAGTAGCGAATGAAGATCCATACGTCGCTTTTGCAGCTTTGACGCAGGCGCTCCAATTCAAGTGGAATTATGTTCAACGAACTTGTATGGCTAGTAGCACATGTTACGAACGTCTTTCATCGTATATATTCGACACGATCATTCCGAAGTTGACAGGAGTTGATTTAGATACGGGACAACTTGATTCGATAATGATTCCATTACGCTACGGTGGATTGGGTATACTAGACCCGAATAGTAATCCTCTTTCGGAATATGATAGTTCATTACGCATGAGCCAACCTCTACTAGATGGATTATCAGGAAGTGATTTAGAGATTAGATATGCCCAAATTGCGCGAGAAATAAGAATATATAAGCAAGAATCTATCAAAACTCGATTGATGAGGGTTAAATCAAAATCAGCGACTATTAGCGCTTGTCTCGATTTCGCAGCCTGTAAAGGGGCATCTAATTGGCTTTCAGCAAAACCTTCATTAGTACTTAATCACCACTTAAGCAAAAGGCAATTTCAAGATGCTCTGGCATCACGCTATGGATGGAAACCTCCGGACTCACCCATGAAATGTTTGTGTGGACACAATTTTGATATTTGTCATGCTGTTGCTTGTCAGTCCGGTGGTATTCCAACAATTAGACATAACGTGGTTCGTGATATTATTGCTAAAGAACTATCCGATGTATGCAGTTCAACATCAATTGAACCTCCTTTACAACCTTTGCCTGAAGGAATAGTTTTCAAAAATTCCACAACGACCCTTGATCGTAATTCTAGAGTTGATGTTGCGTGTTACGGTCTGTTTGGGGATAAGACGGAGCGGTCATTATTTGACATTTGTGTTTTCAGCCATCTTGCTCCTTCTTATTCATCTGGCACGACAAGCAATGCTTTTAACTATCACGAGGCTAGAAAAAACTCGAAGTATGGTGAAAGAATAGCACGGTTTGAACGATCGTCATTTTATCCTATTGTTCTTGCCTCCAACGGTGCCCTTGGCAGTACAGCACAGATGATTTTAAAGAAAATAGCAAAGATACGAGCAGATAGAACTTGCGATAATTACAGCGCCTGTATCCGAAATATAAGGAGTAGAGTCGGTTTTGCTTTAGCAAAAATGTCTTCGATGTCTATACGTGCTGCTCGTACGTCGAAAATTTAGTCAGTTAGTCAGCATGGAACAAGACTTAATAACTATTATTTGACTGTATTCTTAAATGTTTGTATTTAAAAAAAATTATAAAAAAAAAAAAAATTATTATTATTTCGACAAACAGACGAGCAAAGCTCACAGTTGCACTGTTAAAAAAAAAGAAAAGGAAAAGTAAAGAAAAAAAGACTCACAAACAAAAGTCACAAAAGTTTATGTTGATTGGTTTAACACGATTGATTGGTTTAACACGATTCTGAGTAATATTATGAATGGGATACCATTTTAAAGAGTAAATAGCCGAAACAATAGTCGATGAAGAATGGAAGCTGTTCGCTAGGCATTCAGCAATTTTAGACTCAGTAGAATAAACATAATCAGCAGAAGTAATGAATGATATATTAGAGGGAAGTATCCTTGAACCTTTCACATATGACCAAAAACGTTTTAGTTGATTCCCGATACAATTTGCAATACAATCTTCCTTTAATTAGAACGAAGTATCCTTAAACCTTTCACATATAACCAGAAACGTTTTGGTTGAGTCCCGATACAATTTGCAATAACTTCTTCAAATGATATTTTCTTATGAATTTTAAATCTACTGAGAGGTTGCGCACATGCCGATACTTGTCTAAATTTCCAGGATGGGTTAGAGTAATAGCCCACAGGGTATTGGGCAGTTTTAACAATGAACGAAGTTCATGATCAAACCATTGAGGGCGAGTGGAATTAATGAAAGTTCTCCGTTTCGGAGCAAATTTATCTTATAAATTTAAGAAAACGTTATTAAGAATGATCATCAGATCTGAAAGTGTTAGACCTATAACAGATATTTAGACCTATACCTGTTAACTATGGGAAAACATGTTCTAGAAAGCTACTAAGAGGTGTTGGGAATCCACCCAAGTCAAATTTCGTTTTATATAGTCCAATTTTGATCTACAAATGATTTTGGACACTAATTTAATAGAGAGAACACATTGATCACACGATCTAGAGTAGCACTGTTAACATGAGTGTGTTCTCTATTTTGCTTCACTAAAAGTAGGTTAACAAGAAATAAATCACGAAATTGTTTTGATACGCCTGAGCAGGGTTGATACCCATTCATATTCCAATCTACATTCGGGAGGTTTACGTCACCTAAAAGGACAAATCGTTGGGATGAACAAAAATTAGATAAATAATCCTTAAGCCGATCTGTTATCAAAGTGAAAGATGGAGATCTATAAACAAGACAAACATTAAATTTCAACAATTAATGATCAACAGTGAAAGACAGACACTCATATGACCACTTAGAATCACATAGACATGATATATTGGGTGTTGAGAGATCATGTAGAACGAATGCTACAACTCCACCTCACAGACAAGGAAAGCGATCCGCTCTTATTAACCTATAACCTACAACATTAAACAGATTATTAGATATGCCACTATGTAACCAAGATTTAAAAAAACAGAATATATCATAATGATTATCAGCAATATGGTCGAGCAAGAAAAGAAATTGGGATGGAAAGCTTCGAACGTTTGAGTAACCAATATACAGCCGATGTTCTGATGACGTAAAGGTTTTGCTAGTTTTAGCATTTACCTTAGAAAAATCAATTAAATCATCAAAATTGGAATCATAATAAAACCCATTATCTAGTTTAGAAGCGGGGCACAACGTAATGATGGTCCCAACCGAACTACTTCAAAAATTCTTATGTATGCATTCGTATCGCCTTCGCTTATTCTACCCTGTAGCTTCTCACGAACCTTCCTCAATTTCAAACGTTTATCAAAGTGAATGTCTCTCATTATTCTTATAGTAGAATTTTTTAAAGGTAATCACGACGAAGCAACATATTAGCGTGGTCAGCAGAACTCAATAAGCGAGGTTTCTCTGTGATTCGTTTCGCAAGACGAATTAAACTCTGAACTTGCAGTTTCATAGCTACATTCTTATCATTTTCATTCAGAAATTTGGTAAATCCGAGACTCACGCGAAAAACGTCTTGATCAACTATTATTTCAATCTGCTATTATTGTATCTGCTCTTGTGTCGCTTAATTCGCCTTCCATTTTCATTGATTTGCTATCTTATCTATTTGACTCTTAGCTTACAGCAATTCTAGATTACATATTACCTTGTCGATCACACACACTCGTAAACGTTCTTGAAGCACATAATGGTTTGATTCTTACTGCGTAATTTCTAAGCTCCGCATGCGTCACGCTTTTCGCATATATCTCCGTTTTCTCAAACGAGGTTCTAATTCTGTCTCCTCCAAGTATCGTGATGACTACCTAAATATCCGTAGTTCAAATTACTCTCTCCTGGGAAGTAAGTGCACACTTCTGACAGAATAAACTTACTTCTTCGAACTCAAAGTATACTTGGCATATTTTAAACTCACTCCTTTCACGTTCTTCAACACCTAGTAACTTCGATACAAACTTGTTTTCTTCTTATCTTCAATCTAAATCTGCTAATACTTTATCATATATCCATTCAACTCTACAATCATCGACTGGATCAATACATTTCTCTTTTCCTGAACTCTTCTGTCTCTTACCCATTTCTTCAGACTAAGTTTTAAAAGTTCTCCTTTTATTGCCCAACAAATCTTCTCCTGCCGACCCTCTTCCTTGTACTTACTTAAGCTTATTTGCAATTCGGTATCTCCGTTTTTGGCAACCTTGTTTAATTCTTCTATCCGCAGCGGTACTTTTCAGTCAAACTGAAAATCTGCCGCTGTTCGTCCACTTCTGAAAAAAAACACTCTCTCGACAGTTCATTTCCGTTCTCATATCGTCCATTACATCTTCTTTCAACCTTATCAAAACTCTTCGAACATCTTGTGCTAAATCAGGTTAATACCTATCTTCTATCGTAAAATTTATTTTCCCGTTTCAATCTGATTTTCGCACTAATCATTCCAGAAAACTAGCATGTCATTGGTGATCTTCTGCAATCACGATAGGAAAAACTTTGAAGCGTCATAATCTTCCTTGACCTATCATCTGCATTCGACATCGTCGATCATTATATTCTTCTCTATCTGCTCCGTCATGACTATGGTTTCTTTAAATCCGCTATAACCTGGCTTCTAATTTATCTGACCGTTCTTTCAGTGTTCATTAAGCTTCTTCTGTATCTCAACTGTCTTCTCTCGCACAATGTGTTCCTCAACGCTCAGTACTAGGTCCCGCTATTTTCTCCCTTCTTCTCGGTGATCTCTCTACAATAACCAGAACACAATTTTTATGTTATGCAATATGCTGATGACATTCTCCTCTACTCTTATCTGCCTTCCTCACAAATCGATGATCTTGCATCAACTTCTTCCGCTTGCCTCTTATCCTTTGCTCATCACCTTTCGTCGATTCGCCTATCACTCAATCTTGCAAAGTTCAAAATCATGTAGATAATTCCCTCTCACATCAACATTACTCAACCTACCGTATATCTACTCAACCATTCTTATTGTTGTTAATGCTATCGTATTCCTCTGTTTCCATTTTGACAACCATTTTTCTCTCAAGCCATTTGTTTCCGATAAAGTCCGCTCCTCGTTCCTGCTACTCCGTGATATTCGCCGTATTCGTAGGTTGAACGATTTTCACTCCTGTGTTTCCCTTTTATTTCCTCGAATCGATTATTGCTTTTGCCTGGTCTCGACTCTCCCAAAACTACACTCCAACCTCTCCAAATTATTATAAACTCAGCAGTTCGCGTTGTCCTACGTCTCCGCTGTTTTAACCACATATTTCAATATATTTTCTATCTTTCCTGTCTTCCCACAATTAGCAATCGTGTCCAGTTTCGTTTGATTATCCTGACCCATCGTGTATTGCATCGCAATTCGCCTTCATTCTTACATCTTCCATATCGCGGTGTATATCGTACTGTTTCTTTATTCTTAATATCATCTCATTCCTTTTTCTCTACTTTCCAACGTATTCGACAAATTACTGCCTCCGTTCATTTCCTGTTGCGGCTCCTTTTGCTTGGAATTCGCTCCCTTCGTACATCCGCTCAACTTCTTTGTTCATACTATTCAAAGTTCGTTTGCGGAATTATTATTATTTTTATCAGTTTTCAATCATTTTTCTTTGTCATTTTTAGTAGGCTTGTAAGCGAGCCGTTGGCACGCATTTGGAACTCAAAAGAAAATTTAACTTTTACTTGAGTATCGATAATTTACGACTCTCTGTCCGATGAATTGTTCGCGTCATCAACACGTGCATGACATTGGAGTTACAGGCTTTATCAGTTTAATAATTTAAATCCGCACTAATTGAAGAATCAGTTCGTCCATGTTTGTTAATCTCAGCCTCATGTCCTTTGTCTAAAACATCAACAGATTTATCAGGAAGTAGATCATTAGAGTTCTGTCTATGAGTAGCATAGTCATCTGCGTAGCTGCTTAAAATATTACTTTTGATTTTGCTGGCATTATGATAAATTATCTTGACGAAATGTTATTTAGCACCGAATGATTTGTATTGTCCTGATTTTTTGTCGAATTTGTACTACCTCTTCTCTAGATTCGTATAGGATTATGACGAATATTCTTGATCTGAATTCTCTATAGATTTGTTGAAATTAACTCCATGGATTTATCATATGATAATTGCCTTATTTGCTCAGTATTTCATCAGTGTCAATAGGCACAGTACAACGATTTTTACGATGATAACATGAACAAAATTCGCAATAAAATGACATACATTTTGAGCTCAAGTCCATTGATTTAGGAACCGTAATATGTGTCCATACGTCACAAACAACTGTATCACATGCTACTTGTCTTTCAATAAAATCCAAAGTACTGTTTACAACATCATTATACTTCACTTGTCTGACTTTAATGTTCTTTTTGACCATTTCGCAATTGTATGATTTATCTTGTATGATTTAATGTAAGTATATGCTTGCTGATTTGAAATCGTTGAAATCGTTAAGATTGTAGATATTATTGTATGTGCATATTTAAATCTGTAAGTATTTATATCTAAGACAATTTTTTAATCAGATTTATAGTGAAAACTCAGCATATATATCTACGACATTGAATATCAGCATTATTTTATGGAGTTCAAATTGTACATAGAGTGCTTGGGGATCTAAATAATTGCGTACTTGAGCAGCAATTTAGGGTCTCTGCCCAGCCACTTTTTCAACTGTTTACAGTAGATAAGCAGACTGTTGACGCCCGAAGTCTTACAAAGTCCAACTACACGCTTAGATTGTTGGCATGCCCGGGTGTGCTGGATTCAAGCTGTTTGCATCATTAGGTGACCGCGCAAGTGTGGCAAATCTCGAAGGCGTAGCGATGGCTTTTAGTATCGTGAATTATATCCCATACAAGTATCAAATCTACACGATTACATGTATACCATAATGTAGGAACATCAAGAACATTTAGGGGTAAAATGTACGACGTATGTTTCAAATTTCGATCAAGCTTGATATCACGTCTGAATATTTCTTCGAGACGTCTACACGTTGCATAAACATTCGAAAAGTCTTCGTCCGCTGATTGTAATTGAGTAACAACTAGGTAAGCAATATGGAAGAATAGTAGTGCCAAACCAAATTCACGTGGAACCAAACATTGGCTAACTTCATTCAGAAAAGTGAATGAAATTGAGATTAAGACGAATGTTAAAAAAACCACCAAAAACAAGATAATGAGTATAAGACAATGAACAGTGAGAAAGATCTTCAAGGTCGTTAAAGAACATACCTGAGGGGACAGTTGAGCCTGGACGGTATACAATCACAAGTTTGAGAGGGAAATGAGTTGATAATCTGATTCAAAATTTATATCAAAAATTTAAATTGTGGCAAAAAAAAACGATTTATTTTAACGTGGCAAATGCGTGCCAGCGCACGCTTACATGACCACAACAAAACAAAAATGTAAATCATGTGTCGAAAAGATGTGAACGGAGGAGGTGTTTGAATGTGATGAAGGAGAAAGCGCGACGGACGTCGAGAGGGAGTTGATTCCAGGCAAGTGGGGCGGCGACGAGGAAGGATCGGAGACCGTAGTTATTAGAGTAATTGGAAACGTGGAGTAAGAGGGTATAACGGGAACGCAGCGATAGCGAGGTGGGGCGAGTGTCGTCTAAGAAAGGAAGGTTGATGAACGATAGGGAGCCGACAGCGATGAGACGAAAAGTTACGAGAAGAAGGCGGAGTTTTATGCAGATGTGGATGGCGGGCCAGGAAAGTTGGGCAAGATATATGGATGTGTGGTCGAAGCGACGGAGACGAAAGCGCATTCGAACGGCAGAGTTGATTATTCGTTGTAGGGGTATGATGATGGATTTTGGAGAATAGGCGAAAAGGCTAAGGCAGTAATCAATTTTAGCGAAAAGAAGCGATGAAAGAAGAGACATACAGAAACGGAAATCGATAAGGGGCGGATACGGCTGATGTCACGGAGAATTTAGTTAGATGAGCGGACCTTGTCACGGACGAATGGTTTAAGGGAAAGGTGATCATCGGAATTAAGTAGACAATCTAAGTTAAATATATACTTTATTTATGGCGTAGAGTAATCGCGCCGTTTAGCATTAGTGAAAAACGATCTACGGCCATAACGACATCATGATATAAAGAGGTTCTCGAAAAGAAATATTTTGCAGCACGAAAGCAAAGTAACATGATTCCTTGCAGTTCGATATTTTTAATAAGTATCCATATCACATTTAAAGTTATTGAATTATATATGACATTTAATTGTAATCAATAATTCACGATCGAAACAAGATATAGACCGTTCAGTTGGTTGTCTACAGTGCAGTAATAATCGATTTAAAGGGATTTTAAATCGATTTTAAATAATGTTATTATCGTAGTTTCCGAACCGAGAATCACATGAAACATTACCTGAAGATTGGAATATATAGATGAACAGATATTCAGTAATGAACAAGATAAAGCTGAGAATCTTGTGAAATCTTCTACATGATGTCTAAACAGAAGCGTACTACAGGTATCGATAATATCACGGGTGTCGCTATCGCTATCACTACACGTAGATATTTTCCAGTCGACACCAGGTATGTTGAAATCAGCGAGCACAATAACTATTTTAGATTAAGCAAATCTAGTCAATTGACATGCATTGTGAACGCGGTGACCGATAGATTATACCAATAGTAAGTTTGAAAAGAAATCCCAGCTCACACCGTAAGGTCATCATAACATATTATTTATAATAGAATATATAATATATTATAATATAGTATATAATATATTATACAACATATAATATGTTATAATATTTAACATAATATACAGCATTCATCACAGCGTCATTGTCAGCTAGCAAGACATC
The DNA here is from genome assembly GCA_012934845.2 of Pomphorhynchus laevis. Lineage (NCBI taxonomy): Eukaryota > Metazoa > Acanthocephala > Palaeacanthocephala > Echinorhynchida > Pomphorhynchidae > Pomphorhynchus > Pomphorhynchus laevis. The sequence continues at coordinate 283,730 of WNNJ02001344.1, read as the reverse complement.
ATAACTTATATAAGACTTAACACATAACATAACAACTCACCATGTCTGAATGATTGTTCACATCGATATACAGAATACAGCAGACTGGCTGTTCAGTGTAAAGGATTCAGCCAAATTCGCTATGAGCAGGTTTCGACTCTTATTAGCTTGTACAATCGAACGCTGTGCACCCTCTGATGATACTCTAGAATATGCCGTTCCAGATAAAGTCTTCGATATTTGCTGGTATAGAGATACCTTAGTCTGTTTATTATTGATTACAACGTTGTTGTTTGTATTGTGTGAAATAGCTGAACGATTTGTCTTGACAATTTGACGCAGATCAGAATCGCGCATATCAGTATCAGTACCTATATTCGACATATCAGTATCAAACATTATATGTTCGTTAAATGATGATGGGGACTAATGTACAGATATAATCGGAGGTTGTGATTTGGAGGTTTCATATTCAAACAAGATATTTTCACTAGGTATTGGGTATATAATTATCACAGGCTGTTCGAGATGATCAGATCATGAAATATTCTATAAAGTTTTATTACGACACCCGATTGTCGTTTTTTACACACTTAAGTTTCACTGAATCGGCTTGATTAACAACGGTATCTATGAATTGTTCATAATTTGCAGGTTATCGATTACGACATTATTACATTATTACATCTTCAACATCATGACGAGTATTAGATGCTATCACAGACTTATATTGCATGTCTATTTTGGCAGAACTGTGAGGAAGTTCCTCTTGCAACGTTTTATTTTTGAAAGCAGCTCAGCAGTATCGTTGGATGAACAAAAGACACAGAAAATCATTTTTCGCCCTGGTAGAATAAGATTAAAGCGTGACCGTCGTACATACACCGCAATTGTCACTGGAAAAACATCTGGATTTGTTCTCAACAGTCAATTACTTTGTAGATTGCGTTCTTATTATTTATTACCCATCATATTCGAGCGTTTTCGGCATTAATTGTGATAGTTTTTTGCGGATAGTTTTTTGAGGATAGTTTTTTGAGGATAGTTTTTTGAGGATAGTTTTTTGAGGATAGTTTTTTGAGGATAGTTTTTTGAGGATAGTTTTTTGAGGATAGTTTTTTGAGGATAGTTTTTTGAGGATAGTTTTTTGAGGATAGTTTTTTGAGGATAGTTTTTTGAGGATAGTTTTTTGAGGATAGTTTTTTGAGGATAGTTTTTTGAGGATAGTTTTTTGAGGATAGTTTTTTGAGGATAGTTTTTTGAGGATAGTTTTTTGAGGATAGTTTTTTGAGGATAGTTTTTTGAGGATAGTTTTTTGAGGATAGTTTTTTGAGGATAGTTTTTTGAGGATAGTTTTTTGAGGATAGTTTTTTGAGGATAGTTTTTTGAGGATAGTTTTTTGAGGATAGTTTTTTGAGGATAGTTTTTTGAGGATAGTTTTTTGAGGATAGTTTTTTGAGGATAGTTTTTTGAGGATAGTTTTTTGAGGATAGTTTTTTGAGGATAGTTTTTTGAGGATAGTTTTTTGAGGATAGTTTTTTGAGGATAGTTTTTTGAGGATAGTTTTTTGAGGATAGTTTTTTGAGGATAGTTTTTTGAGGATAGTTTTTTGAGGATAGTTTTTTGAGGATAGTTTTTTGAGGATAGTTTTTTGAGGATAGTTTTTTGAGGATAGTTTTTTGAGGATAGTTTTTTGAGGATAGTTTTTTGAGGATAGTTTTTTGAGGATAGTTTTTTGAGGATAGTTTTTTGAGGATAGTTTTTTGAGGATAGTTTTTTGAGGATAGTTTTTTGAGGATAGTTTTTTGAGGATAGTTTTTTGAGGATAGTTTTTTGAGGATAGTTTTTTGAGGATAGTTTTTTGAGGATAGTTTTTTGAGGATAGTTTTTTGAGGATAGTTTTTTGAGGATAGTTTTTGAGGATAGTTTTTGAGAATAGTTTTTTGAGTATATTTTTTAAGGATAGTATTTTGAAGATAGTTTTTTGAGTATATTTTTTTAAGGATAGTATTTTGAAGATAGCTTTTTGAGGATAGATTGATTGTGATAGGTTTTGTGGATATCAGCAATATTTGTTCTTTTCTTTCTTCCGCGAGCAAAACGTGGGGAAATTTTGAAAAAATTGGAAAATATTTAAAATCAGGAAAATCTGGAAAATTTTGAAAATTTGGACAATTGTATTTAGCTTATTTTATTCAGAAATTTTGCTCAATCGAAATATTAAAATATAAAATAGAAATATTAAAAATATAAAATAATATTAAAATTTCAAAGGATCAAAATAAAGCAACTAAAAAAGCAACAAAGCAACTAAATGAAGAAACAAAACAACAAAACAAGGCAATGAAACAGAGCAACGAAACAAAACAAAGAAAAAATCAACTGAATAAAATATAATATTTGTCTTTAAAATGATTAATCACCTGGCTCATATTTACAATTATAAAGTTGGATATATATAATCTTTCCGTATTATCAATCATCGTATGATCTCACAAAAATTGGCTTGTCCTTTGAAACCGCAGCATCATCCTATTAACTTGTCGCGAAGAGAACTAATCCTTGACGAACTGGAGCTGCTAAGTGTTGGTCCTGATTTTGTACTGACCAGGAAAGTATGTAAATAATTATGTAAATAAGGTATGTAAATAATATCGAAGCTGAAAATTTTCTGCTTCAATCATAAAGGAGTTTGACCGACACGTGATAGAGTAGCAGTTCCTCCTGAACTATTATAAAGTTCTTTAATATAAAAATTCTTTTAAATATTAAGATATTTTCGCATAAATCTTTTAAATAGTGCAAAATATGTAGTCTCAGTTAAGTGATCTTATATTCAAAACTTGAATGAATCATGATTTTTTAATGATATTTCTGATTTATGCTAGCAAATGTCAAGTAAATCTAGCGACACTGTTTTTGGCGAATGTTTTTAAAAGATTGTAAGGTTTAATAACTGCAATTAATTGATCGTATAATGACGATTATTGTAAATGATGATATTGGCAAAAAGCAGCAATTTAATATTTGCGATGTTGGTTTTCTTCTAGATTTTAGAAATATTTCTGATCAGAATTTATATCTCGGGAATCAACGGTCTTAACTAGATATATGCCTTACTTCTGATAAACAGTTTATAGAATGTTACATATCTCGAACCTTTACGAGCACCGGATTACTGCATTTTTCTTTTGGATAAAAACATTTCAATAGACTTTTCATCCGTAATTTTTATTCAAATTCAATTCAATATTTTAAAACAAATGTGCCTTTAGTTCATCAGAACCTTTATATCGTGTGCTGGCTAAATCCCTTTGTAGTGGGTGTTAATAGCGCATGGGAACATTTTCAAACGGTATTATTGAATGGCATCGTCGTTATTCTCCAAACAAAGTTCGAAAATTTGGATGCATAGCAAGCCTTGGTTTGACAATGAGCTTCGAAAATTATTAAAGTTAAACGTATTGCATTTATCAAATTTAAACATGGTCAACTAGCTTATAATTCTTTTATTTCTGTCCGCAACCATTTTACGTCTTTAAAACGGCAAAATCGACGAAATTTTGAAGAGCGATTGGCTCAACAATCTGCCTTCAATCCGATCTCACCTTTATTTAAGTATGCAAACTTTAAAAATAGGGATGGGTGTGTGCATAAGCTCATATCTGAATGTGTAAAATCTTTCACAGTGAACAGTGACATCGCTAATGCCTTTGCAAATCATTTCAAATTGATTTCGCAACGCTCAAACTCACAAATAGCCAATATTCTTGCTGGATCATGTCATAGTATTTTTGATTTATTTTTCGTTTAGGCTGTAGTATCCTAACTAAATAATCTTAAATCAGAAGAGTCTGTATACCCAGACTCATTGTTTCCGATATATAAATATTTGGCGAATGATATTTGATTTTCCGTTGCATTGGATATTCATTGCGTCTATAACTACTGACTGTATACCACAAATGTGAAAAAGTTCATTTATTAGACCTTTGAAAAAATGGTGATCGTTCTAATGTTGACAATTATAGACCTGTCAGTTTAACATGTCTATGTTGTCGATTCATGGAGCAATTGTTGTATAAATATATAAGCAAATATTTGGAGTCTAATCATTTATTCTGCGTTAATCAAAATGGTTTTAGGAAGGACCGTCTACTGTGACTTATTTACTTACAAACAACATTGGAACAACATTCATGGGCTGATATATATAATCTTCTTTGACTTTTTCAAAGCATTTGATTTGATGCGTCGTGAGTATCTTATTATCAAAATGCAGGATTTGGCAATTGATTCGAATGTAGTCTGCTGGATACAAAATTTTATAATTGGAAGGTCGTATCAGGTTCATGTAAACAGTGTGTGTTCGAAATGTCACAACGCATATATGGGTGTGATGCAAGGATCTATGCTATGATCTTTACTATTTCTAATATTCATCAATGATATTCCTGGCCTATTGAGTTTTGATTCACTGCTTTATGCGGACGATCTCAAGATATGGAAATGTATAGAATCCTTGGATGATTGCGTGAAATTGCAAATGGATACCAATGGCATTGGAAATTTGGATTTAAAAATGATTTATTAATTAATTCATCTAAATGTGCCTATATGCGAATAAAATGTTCACGAAATTTTATTACATCGACATATTTCCGTGAATTAAAACAGATTGAACAAGGAAACCACTTTAAAGATCTGGTCATGTTGGTTTCTGATGATTTGTCGTCTTATCGACATACCGATTATGTATGCCGGACTATTTAGTTTAGCCATTCTCCGTACATTTGATTAACCGAGTCTGCAATCATTTCGAACTCTGGCTTGTGTTTATTATGAGTAATTTGCAATATGGATTCCAGTGTACTTATTCGAAGACTATAGTGAAGAGCTCCAGATAGAGAGTATGTTAAGGTGTGGAACTAAATTTGTTCAAGAAACAAGGAACTTGGCATACAATGTCAGGTAGGAAATGTTTCACATGAATAGTTTGAGCGGATTTTCATGATTTGTGCCTTTTGTGGAAGGTTTTGCAAACTCATAGACACGTGCTGAATAATTTATTGGACATGAGATCTGGCAGTGTATTGTCTGAACATTCACTCTATTTATGTAGAAAAAGGATTATTCATTCAAAGACAATGCAGTTCAATAGGCGAGTCGTCAACATGTTGAATCGGTTGGATGAGAAGATTGTGGGGTGCAGTTCGTTACAACGATTCAAACAAGCTCTTTTGGCAACTTAACTTTTTTGTTTAATGTGATGCAACTATTGAGCTTTGCTCGCGATGTTGTCATGTTATAACAATATTTTAGGTTAACGTGGGTTGTACATTGAACGTAAAAATGTCAATCTTAGGTTGGGCAAGTAATATTATAATATCCTTGGCTAAGTGATATATCCAATAGGAAATTTGATCTATCTATTAATTAAAATATTGCTAAAGCACATATTTGAATATTTGATTTTATTACTTTAATTCAACTAATTTAATTTTATAATTTTCGGGGATAATATGATATAATATGATATAAGATATAATAACTTTGATATAATACATTTAAATTCTGGTAATTCTACTTTTGCGTGGTGATTAATATGTTTGGGAGGCATATCATATTATGCACACTAGATATACAAATATAATTAATATTAATATTATATTATATTAATTTATTATCTTAATCAAGAGCTATAACGAGATTATTTCAGAGCATATAATTCTGAAATGTACAGTTTTATAATGATAGCAGTAGCAATTCAAATAACAGATAAATTAATTCCTTATTTCTAATTATAATTCCGTGGTAAAACAATTCCGAAGATACCGAAAATACACTGCGAGACTACTAATTATTAAAATCGAGTCTGAAAAATTAAAAAAGTTTAATTTGTACACAGCGTCGTCAGCGAACTTTTAACCTTTTTCTGTCCTTCTCGTTCATAATATATGGATTCAATATAAATTGAATATGTATAGATCAAGTGCATTGATAACAATTATAGTTTAAGCGATATATCAAAAACAATATTTTAATCCATATTCGATTGGGTGTTAAACAGGCGTAATCTAGCAAATTACACAAATTACATTCTATACAATATAATAACATACAACAAAATTGATATACATACACATACATCACAAATTGGATTACAATTGGATTGTTTACAAAACAACTTGCCAGCGGAACAAAACACATAATGACACGAAAAACATCGAAGCTTAAAGCTAAGAAGTCAAATGTAAACACCGTATCTCTAAACGCAAGCATAATTGATGAGTGTACATCTGTCCAAGTCCAGTGTTCGAACGATTTGTGTGACACCTGGACCACTATTTGTATGAGCAAGTTAAAAAAGAATTCCGATGATGCTTATTTATGTGGCTTTTGTGCTGTGAAGGAGCTTAATATTTTGAGAAGACGTTTGGTCGAATTTGAAGAAGCACATAACCAATCTCTCAGTCGAACCGTTCTCATGGACGATAAAATATCCTCTTCCAAAGCTCAACATCCTTTTAAAAATATAGTTCCTGTGGATGCGCAGGTTGGTGATGATACGACTGCCTGCGTTATTCCCCTTGATGAGAATACAAGCGATCGCAAATTGCAACAAATTGCTGAAAATACAGTCCCTAAAGTATCACAGACTACGAACGATATGACTACATGCGTTGTCGTTGATCGTCCTTATCCCGATCTTTCTTTACATATTGACAAACGAACTCGGACAACTCGAGCTTATGTAGGCAGCGATGGACCTGTAGCATCCCGTATTTGGAAGTGGGAATATTTGCGTTCTTCCTATTCAACTCCAAATTCAGTGTCAAGACCGTATGACGAAGTCTCGAAATATATTCTGTCTGATGAAGCGATTTCACAAAGTGATACACCGAAGATGTCGAATGCTCACAATGCGACATTTCGTACTACCTCAAACAAAGATGGTCAGTGTGTTTCCTCGGGCAACGCACACGTCACCTTGATGTCACCATCAAGTTCTTTAGAGTCTCATGATTCACATACCCAGACAGACTTATCTAGCTTGCGGAATATTGTTAAAACGGATACTCAAATACCCAGCTTACGTGCATGTACAGATACACAATCTGCTGTGTCCTGTGATGGTCTCGATAGGGTGATCTCAAATAAGCGTATATATAATAGAGGATGCTTAGTTATTCTAGCTAATGTGCCCGAGTCTATCTTCGAGAATGCGCAAGCACGACTGAATGACGACATTCAGAGTTTGAGGTCTATTCTGGCACATGTACTTGGCTCCTGTGACATTGAGACAGTCCAAAAAGTTAAACTTGTCGCTCTTTTCCGTCTAGGTAAGCGTAATGCTTTAAATAATAAACCCCGACTACTCAAAGCTGTCTTCCATAACCAACTTCATGCTACCTTAATGTTGCGAAACTCGTTCCGTCTCAAAGGGTCTAATATTCGACTGCTGAAAGATCTTGATGTATCAGAACGAAAAAAATTATCGAAGGTTAAAAAGGAACTAACATATCGTGTTGCTAAATGAGAAACAAATCTCTATGTGAAAAATTTTCAGATTGTGAAGCGACGCACCTGGCTGAGTTGGAGCCCACTAGTCATGTCGCCTCGCGTGCATTCTGTAATCGAAACGGTCTCGTCTACTCTGCCTATCAGAGTCTAAATGGTTTAGCGTCCGGGTTATTAGGATGTGTAAGGGGTGATAGGAATACTCCCAGAGGTATGTTGGGGCATTGTGAAATACTCCATGGTAATGTTCGCAGTCTTATATCGAAGATAGATGAACTGTGATATAGAGTTCAGTTAATTCGTCCTAAATTACTCGCTATCACAGAATCATGGCTATATGGTGATATTGTTGATAATGAAGTCTCCATCCCTGGTTATCTGGTTTTCCGCAGTGATCGTGAAAGTGGAAGAGGTGGAGGTGTTATTCTTTATGTGAGCAACGATGTGAAAGTAACTATTCTTAGCACTTCTTCTTCTGATAAAGTCGAAAGTTTGTGGTGTCGGGTAAAATTCATGCATACCGCTCCGCTTGTTCTGGGGGTAGTATATCGTTCACCCTTGGCCGCCACAGATAAACTGATTGGGGAAGTAGAACTTTATTCTAAAGGTACCTCCAATGTTTTAATACTTGGTGACTTGAATATGCCTTCGGTTGATTGGAATTCGTATACGGCTTTTCCTACTTGTGACCATGCTTCCTATGACCTTCTGGAGTGTATCATCTATTGTGGTTTAACTCAGCATGTCCAAAATTACACTCGTTTTGCTAGTGACAGTAGATCTCTATTAGATGTATGTTTATCTTCGAACAGTGAGATTATTAACGCTATCCGTTATGATGCCCCGATCGGTATGTCTGATCATTGCGTAGTGATCATTAGGTTAAGGTTTCAAGAAGATACTCGAGGTCCGCGTGAAAATCAAGTGGTTAATGCTTTCAAAACCAACACAGGTGCAATTAAGTCAATACTTTCAACAGCTTCCTGGCCAGATCCCGCTGTTGTTGGAGTACACGGCGCGTGGAATTACTTTCAGAGAACCTTAGAGTCGCTGCTTATTTTATTCTCTCCACTTAGAAGCAGGACACGTCGAAAAGATTCTCCCTGGTTCGATTCTGAGTTACGTTCGGCATTGAGGACTCGTAATTTGATCTTCAATCGCTACAAAGTTGGGGAGTGTAGTTATGATGTTTTTAAACAGGCAAGAAATTTATTCAATTGATTGAAGAGAAAGAAGCTGTGTGCATTTGAGAAAGCATTAGCTAACAAGTGTAAATACGATTTAAAGGTCCTTTTTCAGTATCTATCAAGCAGGGGAGCTGTTGATTCTTCGATTTGTCACTACTTCTATGACATTTCTGCGAATGACCTAGCTGAAGAGTTTGCGGCACACTATTGCACTTCAGTAGAGCCCGCAAATGAACATCAAACTTTTTGTATGGAATCTAGTGTGCTGAACACTTACTCTGACACGTGTCTTGAGTTGGACCTTGACAATTTGATAACACCAGCTAAAGTCTATTCCGAATTACGCCGTCTAAAAGCAAATAATTCAAGAGGTTGTGACTTACTACCTTCTGTTTATCTGCGCAGATTAGCAGGCTCAATTTGCGTTCCTCTCTGTGCAATTTTTCGCCAGTCAATCTTGGAAAGATCTCTTCCTAATGTGTGGAAGCAGTCAATTGTTCTTCCCTACTTCAAGAAGGGAGATCGCTCTTCCGTCGAGAATTATAGGCCGGTGAGCATTACCTGCATTTGCTGTAGAGTGTTGGAGAGGTTTGTGCATCGCTACATGGTTGAGTTTTTTCGTGTAGGAAAAATTTTAGTCCCTAATCAGCACGGATTTCGGGAGGGTTATTCAACTGTTTCAAATTTGCTTGATGTTCATCTTGATTGGACAGCGAATAAGACACATTATACCGATACAGACATTATATTCTTCGACTTTTCTAAAGCTTTGGATAGAGTAGATCATGATCTACTTCTTCAGAAACTTGTCAATACTGGACTCCCAAACATAATAGTTGATTGGATTAGAGAATTTCTTCGTGATCGTTGCTTTCGAGTACTTGTCGATTGGTCATTGTCTGTGTCTAGAGAATGTCATATTGGAGTACCTCAAGGTTCAGTTTTGGGTCCGCTTTTATTCAGCATTTATGTTAACGATTTGCCTGGGTGCATTCGCTCTCGATCATGTTTGTATGCAGATGACTTAAAAATATGGCGGCCCATTTATTCATGTGAGGATGTTGATAATTTGCAAACTGACATAGATAATGTGGAGTTGTGGGCGGCGTCAAACAAGCTTGTGATAAATGTTTCGAAATGCAAACACATGCGTATTATTGGTAATGCTCGCAAGCAACTAACATCAGCTTGTTACACATATAAGGGCTGTATTGTGGAAAGTGTCGATAGTTACAAAGATTTAGGAGTATGGGTTACCTCTAATTTATCAACTAAAAAGCACACTGATCAAGCTTGTGCCAACTCCAATAAAATGATAGGTATGATTCGACGCGCGTTTGTTCGCGTTAATCCGACTGCTCTTCGGCCTCTGATTATAGCACATGTATTGAGTAGACTTTTATATGCAGCTCCGGTTGTATACCCACGTACTGTGCATGAACATAAGAAATCAGAGAGGGTACTTCGCAGGGCAACAAAGCTAGCACCAACGTTAGCGTCGCTGCCTTATGAAGACAGACTGAGATCATTAGGACTTGAGACCGTCACATGGACCCGTCGGTACATGGATATGTGCCTTGTTTGGCATTTATTCCAACGTCCTCATCACCCTCTTCGGAGTAGGGTTCAACTACGTGGTTCAAATGTTCTTCACGGTCATTCTTTAACTATTCGAAGAAACAGAGTACAGAAATTGGGCGCGATGCAATTTGATAGAAGAATTGTTGAGCTTTGGAACAACCTTGATGCAGACACCGTTGGATGCAGTTCACTTAATACTTTTAAAAGAAGACTACGAATGGATCAAGCAATGTTTCGTGTTGCATTTCCTTATTTTAATAACTAATTAATTTATTTACGAACTTATTGTGAGCCGGCTATTTGAGCTAATGCTCGTATGTTGTTGAATGTATAATAATAATAATTAAAAATTCTAAATATAATCAAGTGCTATAACGAGATTATTTCAGAGCATATAGTTTAACGGTATTCAATGTTTTTTAAAAACAATTATCTTATTTCTAAAATAAAACGAAAATATTATATAATTACAATGTATAATATTATATCAATAATATTATTTTAATATTATTATCAAGTTCAGACTTAGCCATAAGGCTTTAAGCCGATCACACAATACAGAAAAAAGATCAACCAAATGGGTAGGTTAGAAAAGGTGACAAATCAGCCTGGACGTATATCCAACGTCGAACCCTGTTTTTGAAAGCGAGGAAATTGGTGATGGCAGCGACAGGTTCAGGCAAACTATTCCAAACATCTACTGCCCGTTCAGACAGTCTGTAAAATTTTCGCAGCTTACCCGGTAATTTTTTAAAAAGCATCTTACAATGGCCTCGCAATCTCGAATTATCTCGAAATCTAACTACACCCAAAGGAAAGCCATCAGCTGAATGTACAATTTTCCAAAGTGTAATCAGATCAAGAAAAAGATACCGATACCTCACTGATAAAACGTTCAAACATCTTAATCTTGAAATAAAGCTTCCTTGACAACACATCCGAGAAGCTCGTCTCATTACACTTTCCAAGTTATTCAACTCACTCCTGGTCGTTGGAAAGGTTGCCTGTACACAATACTCAAGATGTGGTCTTACTAGGGCACAATAAAGTTTGGCGAAGATTTGCGGCGATAATTTTGCAAAAGTCATTTTTATGCAGTATAAGGCACGTATCGCTTTTAACCGCGCGTGATCACTATTTGCTCTTGTCTTTAGCGATTCGTGAATTATCACTCCCAGGTCGGGATGTTCTGAGACTCGCTTGATTGAGTGTCCATTTATTTTGTAATCGAAATGAGTTTTATCTCTACCCAATCTGATCCATACACATTTTGTCGCGTTGAGTATCAAGCCAGTGCTATTACACCAAGTCCCGATACGGTTAAGGTCACATTGTAAAAATTCACAATCCGCCTCGTTTTGGGTTGTTGCCCATATTTTAACATCGTCAGCAAATGCCAGGTGAGGACACTTTAACCTTAGGAGTAGGTCATTCAAAAAGATGATAAAGAGAAGTGGACCTAGGACCGTGCCCTGAGGAACACCCGAATGAACACGTCGAGCTGTTGACAAAACTTCATCTAATCGCACAACGAATGATCGATCCTCGAGAAATGTCTTAATCCAGTTGCAAATTGTCGTAGGTACACCGTAATGACGTAGTAGTGAATCTAAACCAGCATGTGGAACTCTATCAAAGGCCTTAGAGCTCTATGTGGAACTCTATCAAAGGCCTTAATATAATTAATTGTTTATTAATTTATAATTTTAATAAAGTGCTAAATTGCAAATTGTCGTAGGTACACCGTAATGACGTAGTAGTGAATCTAAACCAGCATGTGGAACTCTATCAAAGGCCTTAGAGCTCCATGTGGAACTCTATCAAAGGCCTTAATATAATTAATTGTTTATTAATTTATAATTTTAATAAAGTGCTATAACGAGATTATTTCGGAGCATATAGTTCAACGATATCTAAAATTTTCTTAAAACGATTATATCCTTTCTAATCGGTTTTAGACCGATTATAGCGTCGTATCGATCATTTGATCATAGACTAGCAAAGTGGATAAATAAAAACATAAGGAACATTATGTCAACATCTCATTTGTGTATCAAAGATGGTCCACAATTTGCAAGAGCAATAAGAGGATTCATCAATCTTAATTATCAATTTGTGACTGCCGATGTATGTGAGTTGTTTACTAATGTTCCACTGAAAAAAGTAACTATGTTAACAACTGATATGTTGAATATAGGCTGTTCAACACCTATTCTATCTGCTATGGGATGGTCATCACTAATAGAGTGGTGCACAGAAAAAACCTGCTTCACATTTGAAGAGAATGTTTATGACCAAGTGAATGGAATAGCTATGGTCTCTCCACTTGGTCCAGTATTAGCTGACCTTTACATTACGAAGTGGGATGAGGATATCTTTGAATACCTACCACATTTAGTGAAGTGGTGGAGATACGTCGATGACGTATTTTGTATCTTTGATGAAAAGCAGAAACTGGAAACGATACAACGCAAACTCAACAATGAGGATCCGGCGATTCAATGGATAGAAGAGAATAAAAACATCTCATTTCTCGATGTTCTTGTTTTTCATCATACCAGAATACAAACAAATATACACAGAAAACCGGGTATACCGTGCTTTACAACTTATAGGAACACGCATAGTCTAATTGAACTCAAAATATCAGCGGCCGAACACTTTTCAATAGAATACAACAGATTTGCTCAAATCATATTGAAAAAGTATAAAAATGTAGAAAAATTGAGGATATGCTAAATAATAGAGGCTTTCCTGAAGTTATTATACGAAAGGCCTACCATCAGGCAAAACCTCTGAAACCGTATTCTTCAATTAGTAAAATACTAATAAGATCTATCTTGGGACCAAATTTGTTAGCGACCTTTGCACTAATTGTTTAAAAAGGAGATGTCGGAAATCATACTTGAATACAGCATTGTTTCACAAAAAGGAACCCACTCTGAGCGGTCTGAAATTATATACATGATACCTTGTTCGCAATGCCTTAGCAAATATGTAAGCCATACCAAACAAGGATTAAAAACCAGAGTATATCAACACAAATACGTACTAAAAAGGCGATAAATCGTTGACATTGATCAACCACTGTTTTACACATGATCATCGTGTGCCATAATAATCGAAATAGAAAGTGATTTGAAACGAAGGCTCATAAAAGAATCGTGTTTGAAATGTGCGTGTTTGAAATTTTATCGTGGCGAACAAATCCACAGTTTCCAAAGTGAAATAAGGAGTATGTAGAGTATAGATGTAAAATTAATTTAACACATTAAAGTGTTAAATTATAAATAGTACTCTTATGATATGAGTTTTGCTTCGTGCAAAACTCATATCTCACCTTAAAAAAGTTTAAAACTCACCTTAAAAAAGTTTGAGATCTAAAGTAAATACAATTACTAGCCTTACTTAAAAAAGTTTGAGATCTAAAGTAAATACATTTGATATCGACGACAACCATCTACGACAACCATCGACGACAACCATCGACGACAACCATCGACGACAACCATCGACGACAACCATCGACGACAACCATCGACGACAACCATCGACGACAACCATCGACGACAACCATCGACGACAACAATCGACGGCAACCATCGTTTATGGGTGGACGTAAGAAAACAACTAAGACCGACACCAACTATGGACAACTGCAAGTACAGTGCTCGATACACGACTGCAGCGTCTGGACAACAATCACCTGCGACAAGAATAAGGCTAAAGAAGACTTCGTATGTGGTTTTTGTGCCAACAAACTAATCTGCAAACTTTCCAATAAGCACATATCAACATCCAACACGTTAACTCAAACTACCCCCGTCGTTTCTCATGTCCTTTCTCCACCCACCGACTCTGCCACCATATACACTTCCCATTCCATGTCATCTTCACTCCCCGACACCCCACGTCCCGTCCTTCCCGTCTCGTTTCTCAATAACTTGCATCCATCAATCAAAATCACCTCCACCAACGTCCACTATCCTTCAACTCATAACCTTTCCTCACATCGCTTGCCACCCTCTTTATTATCATTATCCTCTATGTCTCCCGTCGTCAAACCAAATCCCTCCAAATCATCAACTGCCAGCTCTCCTATCGTGATCTCGCCTACTCACGTCAGTCGTCCTCCTTTAAGGAAGCGCTTTCCTTCTCGCGATCGTTGCGTCATTGTCACTAATATCACGCCTTCTAACTCCTTATCTACACAAACACGCATGGATCACGATGTTGCCGCCTTCAGATCCGTCCTCTCGTCTATTGTTCCTGCGGATAAAACATGCTTTTTCAAGGACATTTCTCCTGTCACATTCATCCGTCTAAACAAATCTTCTAAATCCAATCCTTCCCAGCCCCCTCTCCTAAAAATTGTTCTCAAGCATCGCTCTCACGCGTCTTCTGTCCTCTCTCAACGATTCAAACTAATGTCATCTTCAACCACTCGAATTTTCCCCGATCGCGCCCCTTATGAAATCGCTCAAATGTCTTCAGCCCGTATCGGAAAAACGCCGTCGCGAGGAAAACGGCGAAACATCACTCTCCATCCGAAACATAGACGGAAATTTTCAAGTTGTCCACACCCGTCCAAAAATTCGATGGCGCTCCATCTCTCCTATGTGTCTTCTCCACTAGACTCTTTCGCCACAGCACACGGTTTCCGCCTCGGTCTCCTCAACACTAGATCTATTCTCAATAAATCCGATCTTATCTTCAACCTATTCACCAAGCAATCCATCGATCTCTTCTGCCTCACCGAATCCTGGCACTCAGATTCCGACGACCTTTCCATTCGCCGTCTGCTCTCTGCCGGTTGCTTCCTAGTCGAATCCGTCCGCCCCCTCAGCTCATGCCCTTCTAAATTCTCTAATCATGGCGGCATCGTCGCATTCGCGCGTCACCCCGCGTCTCTTCGCAAAATAAATCCCCCTTTCAGTCCTTGCTCTTTTAAATTGCTCACTTGTCGTTATTCTAACCCGATCACTCTAGATCTCGCCATTGTATACTGTCCTAGTTCATCAGCTCCTACAGCCTTATTTTTTACCGAACTCGCTGACCTCCTTTCTCATTGTTCTTTGTCCTCAATCCCTTCACTCGTTCTAGGCGACTTCAATATCCGCCTAGACCGCCCCTCTTCCACAGATTCCATCCGCTTCATCAACATTCTATCCAACTACAATTACAAACTAATCTCCACTGCCCCTACACATATACTTGGTGGGGCACTCGACATCATCGCTATCCCCGACTCGATATTCTCTTGCCCTTCAAGTCTCACCCACACCGTCGCTTGCACCGTGCCCCATGGTTTGACATCCAATGCCTACTCTCAAAGCGTCGACTCCGCCATGCTTTTCGAGTCTATCACCGCTCTCTCAGACGCGATTTCCGCTCGATCACTCCGTCTTTCCGTGATTCCTATCTTGCTCTTCGCCGGTCTCATCTCCACCTACTACGTACCAAATGCAACTCCTTCTGGCAGCATAAAATCATCACTTCATTCAACTCTAAGACTCTCTGGCATACTTTCAACTCAATCCTGGCTCGTTCCTCCACGCCGTGCAACATCAATGCCAATGATTATTTGTCATTTCACCAGACTAAAGTATCCACGCTGCTCTCTCACACCTCGGTCTCCATCGTATCCCACTCTGCCCAGTCTACTCTCATCCTTCCGGAACTCTTTCATCTTCTCCCTGTATCACCTACAGAAGTATCATCTGTCCTCATGTCCTTGCCAAACAAAACCTCACCTGCCGATCCCCTGCCTACCCACATATTAAAATCTATATGCTCATCGATATCCCCATTTCTCACAACCTTGTTTAACTCGTCCATCCGCAGTCGTATCTTCCCTTCACACTGGAAATCCGCAATCGTTCGTCTCCTCCTTAAGAAACAATCGATCGACCCCTCTTTTCCTTCTAGCTATCGCCCCATTTCACTACTCCCTACTCTTTCAAAGCTCTTAGAACGCCCATCTTAATACAAATCAACGCTTATCTCTCCTCATCGAATCTGTACCCTCCTTTCCAATCCGCTTTCCGCTGTAATCACTCGACAGAAATCGCATGCATAAAAGTGTACAACGACTTACTCATTTCTCGAGACAAGGCTCTATATAGTGTTCTCATCTCCCTCGACCTCTCCTCCGCATTCGACATTGTCGACCACTCCGTCCTCCTTTCTCGCCTTCGTTATGATTACGGCTTTTCTTCCTCCCCCGTCGCTTGGTTCGCCTCATATCTATCCGACCGTTCCTTTCGCGTCTGTTCTAATTCATCATCCTCCCCTCCCATCCCTATTTTTTGCGGGGTTCCACAAGGTTCAGTCCTAGGTCCCCTGCTTTTCTCTCTTTTGCTTGGCGATCTCTCTCCATTTATCAAACCTTACTCCTTTAACGTCATGCAATACGCCGATGACATTCTAATCTATGCTCATGCACCCGCACATCGCATACACGATATCGGCATTTCTGCCTCCAACTGTCTTTCTTCTATCTACAAACGTCTTTCCAATCTCCATCTCGTTCTAAACGCCGAAAAGTCCAAAATAATGTGGATCCTTCCCCGTAAACCAAGCATATCTCCTCCCATTGTATCTTTTGCCTCATCGATCATCCCTATAGTCCATAATCTCACTTTCTTAGGCTTCCATTTCGATGATCACCTTTCCCTCAAACCCTTCGTCCGTGACAAGGTCCGCTCGTCTAACTTAATTCTTCGTGACATCCGCCGTATCCGCCCCCTTATCGACTTCCGTTCTTGTATGTCTCTTCTTTCATCGCTTCTTTTCCCTAAAATCGATTACTGCCTTAGCCTTTTCGCCAATTCTCCAAAATCCATCATCCTACCCCTACAACGAATAATCAACACCGCCGTTCGAGTGCTCTTTCGTCTCCGTCGCTTCGACCACACATCCACTTATTTTGCCCAACTCTCCTGGCCCACCATTTACATCCGCATCAAACTCCGCCTTCTTCTCGTTACTTTTCGTCTTATCGCTGTCGGCTCCCCATCGTTCATCAACCTTCCTTTCTTAGACGATACTCGCCCCACCTCGCTATCGCTTCGTTCCTGTCATACCCTCTTACTCCACGTTCCTAATTACTCCAACAACTACGGTTTCCGATCCTTCCTCGTCACCGCCTCACTCGCCTGGAATCAACTCCCTCTCGACGTCCGCCGCGCTCCCTCCTTTATCACATTCAAACACCTCCCTCGTTCACACCTTCTCGACACCTGATTCACAGTCTTGTTTTGTTGTGGTCATGTAAGCGTGCGCTGGCACGCATTTGTTACGTTAAGATAAATCTTTTTTTTTATTTATAAACTAATATCACATATTAAATGGACAGTACTGAAGGTTAAATCGTCCAGCATGTCCAAGTATCGGAGTGACAAATTCATCCGCGGCTTCTACTGTGCCTTGACCCACCTTAAAGCATCTCACCCAGTAATATATCCAGAACTATCGGAGTCTGTTGTAACTGGCACTGATGTTGCGACCATGACAATTTCCCCGGACGCCGATCCTAGATCTGATGAATGTGATCAATATATACTTGTATTACCTGTAGCAAGAAGAGATAATGCTCATATTATTAAAATTAGTGCAATCTGGTTTGTTTATTATTGACTTGCGTTTAAAAATTCGTTTAATTTTCAGCCATATTGATTCATGTATGATCGATATATTTTCTTAACTATTAATAAAAAATTTATTCACTCTCTAATCAGTTAATAATTTTTATAAGTGAATTTGGAGTCTGCTCAAATTCATCATCCTCTCCTCCCATTCCTTTTTTCTGCAGGGTGCCACAAGGTTCAGTCCTAGGACCCCTGCTTTTCTCTCTTCTACTCGGCAATCTCTCTCCGTTTATCAAACCAGTGATATATTTATCACTTAAATTACTATATCACTGGCTGAAAAACCAGTGATCCGGCTAGTGGATCACACAACTAAGTAGGTTTCTAATAGATCGTTAGAATACGATCTCCAACCAAAAGTAATATATAGAAATGTTTATCTACACCACTGGAGCAGCCAGCCTAGTGGATGTAACGTTGAATCGCGATACAGACGTCCTGAGTTCAAATCCGATCAGCATCAGTGTATGGAGAAAGCAGATAATAAAGGTCGAAACGTGAAATGTAGGTCTCAGTCAGCATCTGATGAGACCCACCAGGACTGGTTAGTACCGTCCTGCTGTATTAAAATTGTGGCTAAACCTTAGTATCTGATTACTGCCTAAACCTTAGTCTCTGCTCTAGGGGACGTCCTCATGAGAATAAGACTAATCCCGAGATAGCTCAAGTACCCCTGAGCTATATGAGGGTTCGCCTCATATATATATATTCGACCGTTCATTTCGCGTCTGTTCTAATTCATCATCCTCCCATCCCTATTTTTTGCGGGGTCCTACAAGGTTCAGTGCTAGGTTCCCTGCTTTTCTCTCTTCTGCTTGGCGATCTATCTCCGTTTATCAAACCTTACTCGTTTAAGGTCATGCAATACGCCGATGACTTTCTAATCTATGCTCATGCACCCGCACATCGCATACACGATATTGGCATTTCTGCCTCCAACTGTCTTTCTATCTACAACCGTCTCTCCAATCTCCATCTCGTTCTAAACCCCGAAAAGTCCAAAATAATGTGGATCCTCCCCAGTAAACCAAACATATCTCCTCCCACTGTATATTTTGCCTCATTGATCATCCCCATAGTGCACAATCTCACTTTCTTAGGATTCCATTTCGATGATAACATTTCTCTTAAACTCTTCGTCCGCGATAAGGTTCGCTCGTCTAACTCAATTCTCCGTGACATCCGCCGTATCTGCTCTCTTATCGACTTCCGTTCTTGTATGTCTCTTCTTTCATCGCTTCTTTCTCTAAAATCGATTACTGTCTCAGTCTTTTCGTCAATTCTCCAAAATCCATCATTCTACCTCTACAACGCATCATCAACTCCGCCGTTCGAGTGCTCCTACGTCTCCGTCGCTTCGACCACACATCCACATATCTTGCCCAACTCTCCTGGCCCACTATTCACATCAGCATCAAACTCCGCCTTATCGTAACTTTTCGTCTCATCGCTGTCGGCTCTCCATCGTTCATCAACCTTCCATTCTTATACGACATTCTTCCCACCTCGTTATCGCTGCGTTCCTGTCATAACATCTTACTCCACGTTTCCAATTACTCTAACAATTACGGTCTCCAATCCTTCCTCGTCGCGGCCTCACTCGCATGGAATCAGCTTCCACTCGACGTCCCCCGCGCTCCCACCTTTATTACATTCAAATGCCGCCTCCGTACCCACCTTCTCTAAACATGATTTAGATTTTTTGTTTTATTGCTGCTGTGGTAGTGTACGCGTGCGCCGGCACGCATTTGCCACTTAAAAAAACTTCTCTTATAAAACATCACAATAACGCAGTTTATGGATTAGTATAACTTTTTTCGTTGTTATCCCTGATTTGAGCAAATTTTGTATATCATGTAAGCGAATGAGTCATATTCATAAAGTATAAATTTTTGTCAGTGATCGCAAACGTAAATAAATATGAATAAAGTCAGCTGTAAATAGTCATCCGTTTAGATCATTATCATATGCCTCTAAAACGGTAATTATAATTTAGATACCTTATCCAGGAGAAACACATTTAACTTGATGTTGAGCAAGACCATATTTTATGATTAAATGCACAAAGTATTTTTATTTATAATATATATTTTGCCTTAGCCTTATATTTATATTTATATTAGCCTTAATATATATTTTGCCTTATATACTGCCTTAGCCTTTTCGCCAATTCTCCAAAATCCATCATCCTACCCCTACAACGAAAAATCAACACCGCCGTTCGAGTGCTCTTTCGTCTCCGTCGCTTCGACCACACATCCACATATTTTGCCCAACTCTCCTGGCCCACCATCCACATCCGCATCAAACTCCGCATTCTTCTCGTTACTTTTCGTCTCATCGCTGTCGGCTCCCCATCGTTCATCAACCGTCCTTTCTTAGACGATACTCGCCCCACCTCGCTATCGCTTCGTTCATGTCATACCCTCTTACTCCACGTTCCTAATTACTCCAACAACTACGGTCTCCGATCCTTCCTCGTCGCCGCCTCACTCGCCTGGAATCAACTCCCTCTCGACGTCCGCCGCGCTCCCTCCTTTATCACATTCAAACACCTCCTCCGTTCACACCTTCTCGACACCTGATTCACAGTCTTGTTTTGTTGTGGTCATGTAAGCGTGCGCTGGCACGCATTTGCCACGTTAAAATAAATCGTTTTTTTTTGTTATAAGTAGATACTATATACACATATATTTGTATTTTATACAGGTTATTAGCCGCAAATGACTATTTTAACTCTCACACGAGAAAAAATCCACGACTAAAATAACTTGAGACGTCCACACCAGTATTTAATAGCCAATGCCGAATCTTTTACTTGAAGCAGGTCCTAGCAAAATTACTGAACCTCCCAAATCTCTCTGCTTCCGCCAAACAGGCCCTCTCGAATGAATACTGGAGCACTAGATACAGGTTCCAGCTGAGTAGGGATAGGACGAGTATTGCTCGCCTTAATCCTTCTCAGTCTTCCTTTTAGAAGATTTTCAAGAAGGAGAAGTTTGTTTGCTGGAAGGATAGAGCATTGGGTTGGATAGGGAATGTAGGCCTTGAAAAAGTTTTGGAGGAGTCACTAACCCTACACAACTATGGAGCCACTCAATCACCTTAACCAATCCCGCCTTGGTGTAACTTTAGGAGTAGGGATATATCTGTTACGGATATTCTTAATTTCTGGGGTCCACTCCCGGGCACCTCCAAATCCGTCGTTCCACTTTCTTCTCGGGTCTGTCAGCTTTTGACAGCTGATGAGAGAAGAGAGGTGGCCGTCACAATGCTTTTAGCCTCCCTTTCCGATGTAGCAGGCATCAATATTAGTAAGCGTGTTTTTATTCCTAAGAAAAAATCCTGCTCATGTCCTAAAGACCTGCGTCCCATTTCGATTCAAAATTCCCTCGTGTCTATTTACGAAAAAGCGCTTGCGCGTAAAATCCGCGACCATTTAAGTAGGCGTAATTTGATCCCTCCGGGTTTTCATGGGTTCGTCAAAGGTCGCTCGGTCCATTCAGCAGTAGGTGAGGTGGAACAGTTTTGTCGGGAGAATATCCATCGCCGGGTTGTGGCTATTTTCCTTGACTTTTCTGCTGCATTTGACCGAATCTCCATTCCTTTTGTGATCTCTTCTCTACGGTCCCTCGGTTTGCCTGCGAGAATTGTGAACAGGGTGGAGATCCTGCTGTACACCAAGCGGTTTTATTATGAATACGACCCTAATGCGCGTCAGTTCTACCCTATTACGGGTGTGCCTCAAGGTTCACCTCTTTCTCCTATATTATATCTTGCTGCCTCCATTAATCTATTTAAAATATTTAAACGCGAACAACGTCTTGTGGTGTATGCTGATGACACCACAGCCCTGTTCTCTGGACACAGGTGCAAAGACGTAGTTTCTGACATCAGCCGCTTCTTTTTAAGATTAAAAGACCTTTTACCCATATCCAATCTTATTTTAAACTCCGCCAAATCGCAGGCGGTTGTCTTTCATGGCACCACTGCAACAAAGAAAAAACTTAAGAGATTAGCACTCTCTGCACTCTCTTCCATATTTGCCTCTGAACCACTCCCCACCTTCACAAGTCGAGTAAAATACCTGGGGTTCACCGTTACGGTGAACTGGTCGGCGAAAGCTGACCTGGATAGACTTAAACGTATCCTGAAGAAAGCTAGGTGGGCTCTGAAACGGGCTCAGCATCTGTCATTGAAAGGGAAAACCCAGATGCGCCTTTGGGGTACCTGGGCTATCTCGGGACTTGTCTTTTTCTCAATATGACGTCCCCCAGAGCAAAGGCTAAGGTTTCTTAAGCTCCTCGTCTCTCGTTTACCCAGCATAGTCCGCGCCGATTGGATTCTTCGGGGGGGGGTGAAAGACCCCGGGTGGTTCAGTCGGAAGGCGGCGTGTTGGATCGGTTGGGGGGGGCTCATATCCCCCTGGACCTGAGGCCATAGAAGAAGAAATCAGTTAGAAAACTGAAGAGCTACTGACTTTCTATTGTTGTGTCTGATCTGGTTTATTGCATGTTTCTTTTTCTTTTTTTGTGTAGTTAAGAAAGTCTTTATTTTACTTGAAGCTGCAGTAGCTTGATGCACATGCAATTTCTTTAGGCAACACATTCCATGCATTAAAGGACCGATGTGAAAGTCGAACCACGCTTGAGATTTTGCCATGTGCTAATTTATATAGTGATGGAGGATGACCTCTAAGAGCTGACGAATTAATCTTCACATAGTAAGATGGAAATTTCTCTGTGGAATGAACCATCTGCCAAGTCACAATGAGGGCTATGTAAATCAATCTTTGACGCACTAAAAGTAACTGTAAGTAAGCTAAGCGGTCTTCGTATGAATACGCAGATTGAAAACACAATCTGGAACCTCTTTGAAGCACTGACTCAAACTGTGTGATTTCTGCCTTAGTAGATGGAAATGATGCATGTATACAATATTTATTGTGCGGGCGAACTAACGCGCAATATAGTCACTTTCAACTTAATGAGCGTAGCTTTGCAAACGTATTCTTGATGCAATACATCACTTTCATCCCTTACCATAAATAAAGTCAGTAGTTGAGCGAGTTCTCAATGTCTTGTGCAAAATGACAACTAAATCCCTACACTCATATCCAACATTAAGTGTATGAATCCCTAATCGAAATTCACGATCAGGTTTACTTTTTCCTAGCTTCATATAGACACATTTATCAAAGTTTAGTATCATACCCGTAGCTACACTTTATTTGTGTATTCGATCAAGGTCGTCGTGTAGGGACCGACCATACGTATCATTGATATTAATAGACCAAAGTTTGAGGTCATCCACAAAAGCCAAGTAAGGGTTCTGGATTCTAAACACAAGTCTATATACATTTATATATAATTTGATCGCAGATTGTGTAAAATTGTGCTCCAGAAGCTAGTAGGCTTCAGTTTCATAACCGTATATGTTACCAAAACCGGAGTTCGATTACACGCAGAGCATTTAATTTTCACCACCTTGAATTTTCTGCTACTCCTTAGAATTTTATCTAGCTCTTTCATTTCGTCTGTTATTGATGGGAACGACACTTGGATGGTATATTCGAGGTGAGGACGAGCTAGCGCGTTGTATAGCCGAACAAGGTAGAGTGGATATACTGACAAAAACGGTTTTTAATCAGATAAAGCATTTTTTTGCGAAACAGAAGCGTTTATGAGTGTTCATTCGTCTAGTTTTCAGTGTCGATTGCAAAAGTATGCCAATATCACAAACTTGATTTTTCGAAATAATTCTACATGGACTCGTCACTACAAGAAAGAGTCATAAGACCTACTTAGCCGTATGCGTGATCACTAATATCATCTTTACATATTCTTTTGATAGCATTTTTAATAATGCTATATCAAAATACTATAATACTATAATATCTTATATAGGTATAATTTTATTTTTAATTTTGTCAAAAAGCTTTATATTTTAAGATATATTTAATATTTATTATATTGCATAATTTTATACATTATATAACGTAATATATAATCTACTATCAAAGCAGCTGTCCGAATTCTCCTCCGTCTTCGTCGTTTTGATCATACATCCTACCATCTTGCTTCTCTCGATTTGCCTACAATTTATTGTCGTGTTCAAATTCGTCTTCTTATCGTTGCTTTCCGCCTTGTAACTTTTCATACCCCTTCATTTCTCAACCTTCCTTTTCTTGATAATTCTCGTCCTGTTTACTGTTCCTTGCGTTCCTGTAATTCCCTTCTTTTACATGTCCCAAACTACTCTACCTCCTTTGGACTCCGCTCCTTCATTGTGGCTGCTCCTCTATCGTGGAACCATCTGCCCATTCATATACGCCAATCAACTTCCCTGCCGTGCTTCAAACGACAAATCCGATCCCATTTAAACAATTTATCTGCTTGACTTTTTCATTTTTGTTAGTGGACTTGTAAGCGTACAGCTTGTACGCATTTGCCGCATTAAATAAATTTGTATTATTATTAATATAAATAATCTTTATTTACTTAAAATTTATATTTTAAGTATATAAATTTTAAGTATTAAAATTTATATTTTAAGTATATTATATTTACACTTTATCTTTAATTAATTAAACATTAATTACTATTAACCAAAAATAGATGACTTAATTTTTTAAAAGTAAGATTTATGAATTTTGGAATTTATAATGATTGTAATTTCACCTTTTACAAGTGAAGGTTCCCGGCTATACTGTAATTTTGTATTTCTAGTATAATCTATGAATTTTGTATCAAAAAGGATTGTTAAATAATATACTAATTTAAAACAATGAAATAATTTTAAAAATAATTAATATAGTGTATTATTATATTAATTTTATAAAAATATATTAAATATATTTTATGTATTTTATAGATTAATTTAAAAAATTAATATATTAATTCAATAAAATAATACAATGTATTATTAAAATATGAAATTTCACAATATTAAATTTAGCAATATAATTTTAACAACAACTTTAATTTTGCAATATAAATTTGTTTTAATTTTAGATGATTTTAAAGTGTATATGTTACACTATTATATTATTATTTCATTACTCCTATTCAAATGACAATTTACCCAATTGGCATAATAATTCTGGAATAATTCAGGTAACTTATTTTAATTCACAGTTAAAAATTTTAAAATTTTTAAATATTGTAGGAGTCGAAGTCGTTAATATTGACAGCTTCATTAAGAACTAACTCAAAAATAAGACTATCTTGTAAGTATAAAATAATATTGAGTTCAATAGTAGGAGTGATACGTTCTGGTGATATTTTTATCATTTCCATTTCATACATGTTTATTAAAATATTAAATGTTTCTCCAACTGGATTCAAGTGCAGCACCCTAGGCAGCTCAATAAGTCCTAGTATACATCCATGTATTAGGAATTAACACTGGTGAGAGTATTCATCAAAACAAATTATCTCACTAAGACCTAACATATAGGTTTCAAACGCACTCTTATCGAGTGCATACACCAAGCCCCTTCAGTGCTGGTGGTAATGATAAACAAATGAATTAATTTTCCCGTCTATTTCTATTCTGATTGAAATAATCGAGAAGACTAAACAGCATAAACTGATTATATGCTGTTTCGACTTTTGAGTCTCATCAGTAGGGGTTGCTACACAACTGGATGGAAGTGGAGCACCCCTAACAAGCTCAATAAGTTCTTCTAGAACATATTCATGTACTGGGAATTAACACTGGTTAGGGCATTCATACACCAAGCTCCCTAATATACACTAATCAAGTTAAAATTGTAATTTAAAATAAAACCCAATTTTTATAAATTTACTAATAAATAATATACGATGTATTCGAATAAGGATTAGAGGTCATCAGGAGGAACTGCAATGTAATCAGGTTTCGGCCCCTAACTCTTCTACCCAATGATACAAAAGAGATGCGATTGTGAACCACTGTATTTCTCGATCCAACATAGAATCGAGGCCAAATACATGCTAATGACGTATTTTCCCCAATGACATTTAATTATCAGATATCTTATTATATATATTATCTTATTATCTTTTTTATCTTATCTTAAAAATTTCCACTGAAGAGTTTAAGTTTAGTGTAAAATGTCAACTAAAGCCTTAATATAATTAAAGCTCATATGAGAGCCGATCAGTTCAGATAACCGAGTCTACGTATTTTATGCTATAAAATAAAGATAAATAATTATAAATAATAAATAATTATATAAGATTTTATATTCTTAATCTTTATATAACGATAAAATTTAAAATCAAAGTCATTTTTTAAGAATTGACTAATAAATAATATACAATGTATCATGGTATCATGATAAGGATTAGAGGTCATCAGGTGGAACTGCTTTTTAATTAGGTTTTGGTTCATGTAGGATTAGCGAAGTGAGACGACCTTTTTTAAATTAAAAATAAATTATGAAATTTTTATTAAAAATAAATTACATTTATTATTTTAATAATATATAAAATTAAAAAATAAATAAAAATAGAAATAAGTAAAAAAAAATTATATACGAAAATAAACTTTATTTTAACTTCCAAAATAAAGTTAAATAACTATAAATAATAAATTTATTAATATTATTATATAATAATATTTTTATATAATTGATAGTCGAAATAGCCGAGAATGTGCAATTTTAATTTTTTGTTTTAATAGGAACATCAAATTTTATATTTTGGAATGGACGATTAGTAACCACATCGAAATTATAATCTATCTGCATGATTTAAATATGTCAATGTCTTATTCACTCGCCGAAATGTTTTTCTTCATTTCTACCGATAATATGAGAATGTACATTCTTTCATTAAAATTTCTTTCTATACTTTCATTTTGCTGCTGGATACAAACTGCTTTTAAAATTATCTTAAACATCATGTATTTTAGTCTTTAAATTCCAATCAGATCAGATAAATGAGTATACGTATTTTATACTCCATATAAATCAAATATAAGTATAAATAATAAATAATTATATAAGATTTTATACAATTTATATTTATATAACGATAAAATTTATTATCAGAATTTTAAATAAAAACCAATCAAATTAAACTAATTTTAATTTATTTTAATTGATATTTTGTTGATTTATACTTCTCCATTATAAGAAATAGAAAAAATTCATCAAACTTGCTTGAAAATTAGCAGAAAAATAATGCCGTATCAATAATACATAGTTTCAGTATTTCTGACAGAGGTTATATTACTGCGAAAACAAAGTCCACATGTCAATAATAACTTGTCAGTTGAACAAATCAGATAACTGAGTATATGTATTTTATACAATATTTAAATAAAAATAAGGATATATAATTATATAATATTTAATATAATTTTATTAAAGTTTAAAACTGAAATTTAAAAGAAATCAGATAACTGAGTCTACGTATTTTATACTATATATAAAACAAAAATAAAGATAAATAATAAATAATTATATAATATTTAATAGAATTTATACTTATATCAAGTTAAAATATAAAATAAAGGCAACTTTTTATGAATTGACTAATAAACAGACGATGTAACATAATAAGGAATAGATGTATTGAATAAACTGCCATGTTATCATGTTTCGGCCACTATTCCTGGACCCAATATCCAGCGGGGCTAAATGCATAGTAATTATTCCTCGACCCATCATAGCAGCGGGACCAAATGCATGCTAATTACGCAATTCCTCTGATGAATTTTAATTATCTACTATCATATTCTAATGCAAAGCATATTGTTTATTATCCATTCATAACTTTTTTCCATAATAGTTTAAATAAATGTTTAATAATAGTTTCTTTACTTATATATTTTAATAATATTTGTTGATTTATAATTCTACATTATAGGAAGTAAAAAATTCATCAAACTTGCTTGAAAATTAGCAGAACAATAATGTCGTATCAAGAATGCATAGAATACATAGTTTCAGTATTTCTGACTGAGATTATATTACCGGGAAAACAAAGTTTACATGTCAATAATCATAATTATAATACAATATAATATATCTATACACCAATATTTAATGTGTTATAATTTTGATATTTACGACGATCACTTTAAAAAATAGAGAATTTTGATATTTGAAACTGCTACGTTATCAGATTTCGGCTCCTATTTATCGACCCAACATAGCAGCCGTGCTTAATACTTGCTAATGATGTTTTGCTCAGATAAAATTTGATTATTTAGTGTACCTTATTCTAATACAAAGCATATTGTTTACTATCCATCCATAATTTTTTTCGCTTAAATAAATGTTTAACATTTTGTTGATTTATATATTTTAAATTTAATATTTTAATAATATGTTGTCGATTTATAATTCTAAATAATAAAAAAAACAATTCCCTACACTTGCTTGAAAATTAGCATAAAAATAATGTTGTATCAAGAATGCAGTTTCACCAATATTTAATGTGTTATAATTTTGATATTTACGACGATCACTTTAAAAATAGAGAATTTTGATATTTGAAACCAATATTAAACGCTTTTTTAATTATTCAATTATATTCTTATATAATTATAAATCTCACATTTATAAATTTTTAATATATTAATATATTACATACAACAATTATATTATAAATATATTAAGTATCATATCTTGTCTGCCAAGTAAATCGACAGAGTAGATCGTTCCAAAGTAATGCGTTGTGAATCCATACTGAATTAAATGTGTAAGATGAAAAGCCTTTCATTAAATTTAATTGTCAGTAAAGCAGACGAGTCGAGTGATCGTCAGGAATCATTAAAAGAACCGAAACGTGGGTACTGGATCAGTAGCTGATAAGGTCCACCAATTCTGAAATGTAGCGTACTGCTGTTGGCTTATAGATATGATTGTAGTGGCATGCAGAATAAATAATAATAATTTCAATAGTGGCAATGACTGCACATGTTTATCAACTTAAAGTTTAAAAAAACTATAGATGACAAGTTTGATAATAGTAATCACTAGGAGAAATATACAGGTTTTCTTAATTTGAACAGGAGAAAATGTTTGAATGCAATTGAAATATAATTAAGTAAACTTATAATTGAAAATATTTCTATTAAAATATAAATAATTAATTAATATAAATATTAATTAATAAATATTTAATTATATTAATTGTAAATTAATTATAAATTATTAATAAATTTTTATTGTGAGAATTACATCGTAATCACAATTTTATCAAAAAATAAATGAAAATTAAATAAAATAATCATTACAATAATTAATATTGTTATTTTTTCATTTTCGAGCTTGAATTGTCTCGAAATTGTAAATTTAGAGTATTCTGTTGAATATCCTAAATTATAAAACTCAAACAACTTAATAACAAAACGCCAACAACAGTTAGCTACAATTCAAAATCAGCTAAAAATTAAGTATTCAGCTAAAGTTGTTGACTTTTTAAATTTGAAGTTCAAATTAACGTTTGCTTAACTTTATTTTAACAGTAAAATAAAGAATTGCTAATTTATTCAGGTCGTTAAAAGTATAATTTAAAGCAAATGCTAACGCTGATTGTATACGACTCGCTCATCTCTACAATTACATTAGAAATTTTTAATAAATTCAAATGTTGATAGGAATTAATCGTTCATTATGTTGACTATATAATTCATAGTTTACTAAATTGTAATTACTAATTTTACTAAACTGTAATTATATATGTAATTATATATAAGTGTATATTATAGTGAATATATAATTATATTATTACAATGACTTATTTAATTTTCAGCTTAGATTGTTATTCGTTATCACTTTCCTGTTCGATTAATATATTCTAAATATATTAATATATTCTATATTAATATATTAATATATTTTTAAATCGAACAGCTTTCCTGTTCGATTTAAAAACTAATAATGTTCGATTAATATATTCGATTATTTCTGTGGCAAAATAAAATATTATTTGATTATATATTTATAAAAATTGATTTATATTTTTAACTTAATATAAATATAAATTATATAAATTCTTATATAATTACTTATTAGTTATTTATAATAATTTAATTTTTATATTTTTTTCAGGTCATCTTAATTACTTATTAGTTATTTATAATAATTTAATTTTTATATTTTTTTCAGGTCATCTTGATGAGCTCTAATCATTATTCTGGCACATCGCAGTCAATTAATAAAAATAGATTTTTATTATAAATTTAAAAATATTAAAAAATAATGTAAAATTACTATTTAATGATATCTTTATTTTGCTTTCTATCTTTTACAAATAAGCTCGATTTGAGCAATTTGAATTGCATGCAAAATATAAAGGACGAGCTTGATGGCAAAATTCAGATTCTAGATAGTGAAATTGATTAAAAATACGCGAACATTAAAGATTTCCGTTGCATATTATGGTGAATTCCTGTAACTGTATGATAAATTGCCTGATGCATCGCAATTATAATACAGCCTTATTTTTAATTTTATTGTGGCCAGTTTGGATAAAACACAATAAATATAAAAGATACCATTCGGAAAATTTATATATAAGTTTAAAACTGATATTCTTGGCATTTAAACAATAATGTTATGGTAGAATTTTAGGGTTGAAATGATAATACGACGCAAACGTCCCTCAATTGTCGATTCATGACTTTTTAGTTATTACAAAAGACTAGCAAGTAGTTATATTTTTAATACCTATTATATTATGTTGATATTATGTTGACATATTCATTGATGTTGAAAATACACAAACAGTCATGTATTACAGTAATTTTACCTTTTATCAAATGTTCTAAAAGAGAGAGAACAAAAATAAAATCGAATTTTAAAAATAGACAAAATCCACAGTATTTTAATAAATAAGCTAAATTCTGATTACGCATTTAACTTATGTTCCTCAATAAATCGAGAGAATCGCAGCGCAAGGTTTTTGTTACTCTAAAATATAAAATAATATTTAAGTTAAATTTTATCTAATTAAAATGTTTTTCTTTCAAATAAAAAACAATACTTTCATGTTAAATGTAGATAAGTTGTTACTCAGGTGTTGAGACATGAAGCCTAGCACTATAATATCAAACTAGGTATATTGATTCCCATTAGAACTGAATTTTAAATGTAATATTATCCTACTAATGATCTATTTATAATTTAATTAGGTCTCAAATAGTCTGTTAATTAGCTCTAGAGAACCAAATGCACATATATATAATTAGATTTATGATAAACTATAAATGTAATATATATGCTTTAACAAACAATTTAGACATTGTTCAAAAATATAATTATTGTTTAATTATTTAAGTATTATTAATTGAGCATCCATTTCTATGCAATCCAAGTGCAAAACATTTAACAAACATAAATAAAGAATAAAAAATTAAAATAAAGAATAAAAAAATTAATTAAGAACTAATTAATTTTAAAGAATTAAGAGTTTAAATTGTAACTATTACTAATTATAATTATTTCAAAGATTATAATTATAATTATTTCAAATTAAATTAACCAAACACGATAATATGTAATTTAAAATATTATAATCAAAGATTTGTCGATTGACGATGTCTTCACGATAAATGTTATCTTAAGTTTATGTTCGTATGATTAAAATATACATATTTCAGAAAACGTAAGATTTTGTTTAACTCGAAGTATCTAAAGCAATGTTTCCTAAAATTGTATCGAGGCGCATATGTCTGCCGAGAAAAATCGCCATATGTGCAGCGAGGTTTCTGAAAAATATTTAAATTTGTTAGGGTTTTTAAACTTTGTCAAAGTTAATTTGGATTAAATTATTTTACACCTTATTGTGACGACCAACTGCAATAAATAGCTTTGTAATAATTTTTTCTTTTCTAAAATTCACTATTAGTAGAGTATTTTCACATGGTTTTCCAAGGGTTTTGCATGTTTGCTACGTCATTTTGCAATTACTCTATTACTAAAACGTTTCAATATTTTCGTTTAGAATCCTGTTGTTTTTACGTGAAATTTATGAAG
Source organism: Pomphorhynchus laevis (assembly GCA_012934845.2). Taxonomy (NCBI): domain Eukaryota; kingdom Metazoa; phylum Acanthocephala; class Palaeacanthocephala; order Echinorhynchida; family Pomphorhynchidae; genus Pomphorhynchus; species Pomphorhynchus laevis. The sequence continues at coordinate 251,838 of WNNJ02001344.1, read as the reverse complement.
TAAGAAATTGATGATTTAATTATAACAAAGCTTAGCTATAGACAAATATTTAACAAAAGCTGTTGGCTTGAAAGAAATGGACACAAGGAAAAACAAAGCTAAATCGAATTTGGTTTCATAAGAAAGATTGAGTTGCTGGTGACCGTTTGTTTTGTCTGATTTGCAATGAATCCATATCAAAAGATGTCCTGACCCGAGCCAACAGTGAAGGCATTATATTTTGAATCATCAATCACTGAAGGATAAACCACAAGTATTTTGATAATCTCAAAGTTCAGAAAGTCAAACAGTCAAGGTTAGCAGTATTTATAAAGCTCCCAAAAATAGACTAATCGTCAGATACTAGTTGCAGTAAATCTCACATCTTTCAAAAACGTAATCGCTACATCAATAACGATTGTTATCGAAACCATCCATGAAATTTAACCTGCAGCTAAAGTTAAAATATTTTCGTTGTCTAACAATAGCGCAGTGAATTGAAGAACTTACAGGATCCAATTCGCAGTGACTTTGGATTATTTAGTGCCTTTTGGTTCTTGCAAATTGATGAATCAACAGACGTTGAAAGTCTCAAGTTCTTGATTTTGTTCTTCACGTCAAAGATGGAAAGCTTGTCAACAATTTCTTATTTAATGAGTGAACAAAATCTGTAGACGGAAACGTTGAGGTGTTCAATTAGAATAACTGTATCTGCACTGACAAATGTCCATCATTTGTCAGTGAAAGAGAGCTAGGAAAAAGATGCTTGCAGATAGATAAATTTAAACATCACAGTGTTCACTGTATGATTAATGGATAAGCACTCGTGTACAAGTCGTTGACTCAAGACCTTCAACTTGTTATGAATCAATTCATTTAAATCACGACCGCTACAAACAAGTATTTTTTAACAACTTTGTGATGTGAAGACTTCTGCTTCGAATATTTGTTGTTTCACACTAGAGTTCAATATTTGTCAAAAGGAAAATTTTTAAAACGATTGGTGCATCTGAAACTAGAAGTGAGTTATTTCATTGAGGCTGATGATTTGGAATTTAGATTTAACTTTAATGGCCAAATCTGATAGTTGAAAGTTCAGTTTTTTTTAGGATTTATTCGACAAATTTAATGCACTGAATTTAAGTCTTAAAAGGTTAGTCGAGAAATTAAAAGTTGAATTCGTTTGATGAGAAATTGGCAAGTCCAAGATCTCAAATCGTATTTTTAATTGCTCTCCAACCATCGACGAATTTGCATCAAAGCTAAATATTATCCCACAAATCATTTCTACTATCATTTAACTCCAGTCAGCGCTTCTTTATTACTTTGCATCGTTCTCGTCGTCGAATATGACTGATTCATTGTAAATGAGGCAAAAATTAAAAAATGATATACAGTTCATTGAAGTCCACGCCGATTCTTTTCTTCAATCAAAATTTACCGAGCTGAGTTTTGATAAATGTTGGCTTTCCGTTAAGAAATCCTAGTCATTGATATGTTTGAAAGCAGTTAAATTATTTTACGGTTCGCGTATTCTTTGCTATGCGAAATTGAATTTTCAACTTTGACTGTAATTAAGTCAAAATGAGAATCTTCTGAGGATCAACGACAACATGCGAACGTGCATGTTATTGTTAGTGCAAAAAACTAACGAAAGCAGGCGCATCGAGCGCATTGAATTATTTAATTGAATATTAATTTATATCGATATTATCAAACTTAAGGGATTTCAAAAACTGTTTTGTGACAGTTAATTTTCGATTGCATTTAATGTGTAGCGGACCAAAAACGTCTGGAACCGATTATTCTAAAAAATAATAGTTATTAATCATATTAACAGATTAATAGATTATAATTAAGGGATAAATAATAACACGAAATAAAACGAAAGTTTGGTCTATTCTACATTAAAATCATTAATAAACAGAATAAAAGTACAGGAGATACTGTAATGTAATGACATACTCTTGCGGATACAAAATACAGACGAGACTATGCATTAAATTTGTATGAAAACAATGAAAATAACACAATAACTCACCTCAAAGGCATTAAATTGTTCAGAGTGTACTATCTTGAAGTGTGCTATAATTCGATTTATCTTACGAGCAATTGAAATCAATTCCAAATAAGCATTGTCGGAAAGGTTTAGTCTAGAAGACGAAACGATATGTAAAATATAAGAATAAAACATTAATATAAGGATTAAACATTCGATTGATTAGCATAACGTTTACCCACGAGAGAAACTGCGTCAAGCAAATGAATTTGTTGACAAGGGAATGCTGTACTAATAGAATTTTAACATTTTATTTGCATTCTAATGACGAACGCAGTGTTCGAAGATTTAATAAATTCTTTTATCTTCTCGGTGTTCCATAAATGATGCATTAGAAAACACTCAAACATGCATATTATTTTATGAAGATTGATGTTTACCTGCTAGGAAATAATTCAGGGTTGCTAAGCTGATGACAGGATTGATCAAGTGTGTGACGAGCATAATCAATGGCACTGCATTCCTTAAGCTCTGAGTGTGATGAACAGAAATATATATCTTCATTGCCGATTGTCATGTGTGGGCATGTGTCTTTATTGCAGCAAATTCCCTATGAATTAAAACAACGAATTTCAAAATATTTTAGTGAGAGGTAATTAGAAATATAAAAATATTTATCGACTAATTGAGTCTATTTAAATATTTAATAATAAAATTATATATAATATTAATATAATGCAATATTTTAATAATCATCAACGATGCTCAAAGCGAACATTCAAATTACAAAATACATTTATAGTGACGATTTTAGATAAAATAATTTTAATTACGATGAAAATGAGTTTAATGATTTTAAAAGTGAATTGATACAGATGTTAAATATTAATGTTAAATAATTATTTTTACTATATTCTCTTTACAAACATTAAAATTATTAGGACAATCCATATATATGATAAAATAAAGTGTTATTCATTTTGTTATTTAGTCATTTATCTTTAATTTTATAAACGATTTAAAAAAATTATTAAAAATATAATTATTTTTTTTTATTTTTATTAATAAAAATAAAAAGATAAAAATAAAAAATAAAAATAAATTTTTATTTTCTGTTTTTTTTAGCAAAAAGTAAAAACAAAACTTATATCATAAAGATTACATATTTAAATTTACAAGAAACATATTTTTGCATAAAAGCATTACTGCATACTATATACATATATATATGCATATATCATATAATATAAAATATACTGCATTAAATAATGTAATTTTAAAAATTGCAACTGGTGACATCGCAAGCTTCATACAATGTAGTGCGTTAGATTAACAACCTCTTATGAACAACGACGTCGGTATAAAATCGGCATAATAAACCAGAAAATATACAAGTGGGTTATCAAATATAAATTAGTTATATAATCAAGAATATCCAATGAATAACATAATCTGACATATTGTCAATTCAATATGGATTTTCAAAATGTTGTTAAAGGTGAGTCTCACATCGACTGTTCAAGATCGAAGAACCTCTTATGCCCCATATCTTTTTTAAAATGGCAGTAGCGCATCGAATAGCAGGTGTAGTAGTCATTAATGTTGCGTTTGTGGATTATAACTAAACACATTAGCTCTGGTACGCCACCAGTCTAAAGCATTGACTGCAATCTGTTAAATAGATTAGCGAAAGTGAAAGTAACGTCGCGACCGAGCACTTTACTCGCTTTCAATGAAATATGGTCATGGTTATTGACGTTACAGTTATTTATCACTGATTGTTTTGGGCACGTCAATTTAAGGATACGTATTACAGATTAAGGGACTAACATGCGCTAATGATATAAATATGGGTAAATTAAGTTGATTGACTTTTCAATTTATAATTAAATAGTGCGCTGTCGAGAGTTGTAGTGCCGGCAGATCTAATTTATCCCGTCTGGATTGTTAAGATCAGCGTATAACTTATCGTAATGAACATCCTTGGATTTAATAGCTGCTCATTTGCCGATTATTTATTCGAAAAATACTGTTGGTGGCCTGAATAATTATACAAATAAATTGAATCACAGAATGCAAATATGACGATACGTGCAAATATTTTTTATAGTGCAAATATGTCGATAAAAACTACTATTATTGTTTGGTTAAAAAACATTTTATTTTTTAAATTAACACGAGGTCAATGCAAGCAACGATGCTCGCGTGAAAAAGACAAATTTTAAAAAATGTTATCAGCCTGTCACTATTCAATAAAAATGCAGGTGAAAAAATCATTGCTGAGAAATTAAGTAAAATCCATGTAATTAAAATTTCGAAAATAATGAAAAGTAGATACCTACATTGTTCATTGTAACAAATAAATCATTTGTCTCAATGCAAAACTGACGAATATTTTCGAACAACCAACAACGAGTGTCTTGACCCTCTGGACACGGACACCCATCAAAGTCTTGCTTCAACCGCGATCGTTGTTGTACGAACTAAAACAATACGCAAAATAATCGAATAATTGAATAATATCAGCAATTCAATTAAATGAATTACTTGAATTTTTAATTTTTGATACTTAAATTACCAATAATATATAAAGCATTAAATATATTTTTAAGATAAAAAGATAATTTAATAAAGATAGTAATTGCTTGAATTAAATAATTGATAGTTTCTTCTCTTAATCATGCGAAATATTATCAGTTAAAATCATATACTTTCATATAAAAATTGCAAAGGTTGTAAAAATAAATAAAAATGTTATTATTAATAAGTTTATAATAAGTTTATTTATTTTTTAATTAAAAAATTAATAATTTTAATTAATTAATTATTTATATTAATAAAATATAAATTTTAATAATAAAAGGATAAAAATTTTATTACGAATTATAATATAGGCGCGGAGACAGAATTTAAAGAAAGTCATAAGTCATTTAACATAAGAGTTCAAATTAAGAGCTAAAATTACGCTAAGCCTCTTCATTACTGATAATTACATGCATGTACGGATGCTTCTAAATTAGGAAGTTGAATCGATTTTAACTCACTGGCTTAAGTAATGAATCCATTTTCATACTGATTCTATAGATAAGTAGAGTAGAATATCTCAATTGGAAGCTTAGAGATTATGAAACTACAATCAATGGACAATATTAACCCTTATATATTTATTTTCAACATCACTCGATGACGTTTGGCAACCAACATACAATTAGATGATGTGTACTATACAGAAGTTGAATAAATACATCTTGATCTAAATAGATTATCACGACTAGCTTAATAAATCAAATGCTTCTGTTTATAAATTTTTCGACTCCACGCACTTGGTGTGACTACAGTGAAGAAATCTTTAAAGTCATATAATGTTTGTGTGGACAACGCTTAATGTTCAAAAAGGGCTGAGATAACGTGTTTGTCATAAACTGTTCGAACTTCGAAATTCAAACAGATTGAGGGGACATCACCTCACATTAAAGACCCACATTCGTCCACAAAGAAGATTTAACACAATTGTCAACCGAACGTGGAAAAGCTGGAATAAGCTACCAAGTCAAGTGGTTTCGGCCTCCAGTATTTTGTCCTTCAATAGAAGTCTGAAGAATGTATTAACTTAGAACAATTTGTCAAATATGTCACGAATCGAGCTTATTTCTAGCGCACGCAGCCCTAAAGCATACCCTTGAACCTATCTTCAGTATTGACTCAAATCGAGCAATTCTCGCTCAATGGTAAGAAAGCATGCAGCGATGCAGTACTCCATATAAGGGCGGACTAGTGAAGAAAATAAGATACTAAGTATTGGAGGTGACAGACTGAGAAATGTTGAAATAATTATTACCATAATTTTATCGGTAAGATAAAATTAAAATTCTTATATTCGCAATTGAAAATGATCATTTCTTATCTTTAAGTTGTTGTATATGCTTTGAAATATATGCCGGAAAATATTCAATAAAACGGACTTACAAGTTATTTTATTGAATAAAACGAACTTGGGGTAATGCAGAATTGTTTATAAGATAAAACATCGGTAATCTAAGGTTATAATTTATGTGCCATGATTCTTGAGTTAAAACTAAAATTGAGTTAAAACTAAAATTCTTATATTCAAAAGTAAATTCACTATTTCGATAGATCCAATTATCACCCTCATGAAATCAAAATCTGTTTTTGATATGGTGAAACAGAAATCATTGAAGTATCTTAGAATAAAAATCTAAAAATATCTTAGAATAAAATTTTCAGTTTCTTTGCTCCAATAAATTTACAAAACTATTTAACACAAAGAAATAAATTGATATTTTTAAGTTATACGTTGTTACAAGTAAATTATTGATAAACTCAGCCAATTTTATTAACAATATTATTTAAACTTAGAAATCTTACATTATTAAAACGTCGACGATAAACGCGGCAAACAAAAATTTATTTTTAAACGTTTAAAATTCGTATTTCAAAAATATATCCAATTGATTAATAGCAAAATACTATTTAGAACTAAAAAATAAGATTTTAAATAGTTGATAATTATCCATTATTGATAAAAATTTATTGGAGCTAAACACAGAAAAGAGGAAATATTTTGATATTTCGCTAACTACTTCTGTTAGCATCTTCAGAAAATTTCTCTTCAAAAAATAAGATTTTACTAAACTGAAATTTGGATTTTTTGGTATTATTTGATCATTTCCCTCAATTATAATTTACATTTATTTAGAGATAAAGATAAAGATTTTCTTAAATAACCAATCTTAGTGTTATATAACAACTAAAAAATTAAATAAAAAGAAACTTGTTTCACAAATACAGAAATAAAAGTTAGTTAACCAGTCGCGATTAAGGTCTTCACCAATCTTTAAGGCCTCCGGTCATGCGAGATCTGAGCCCCCAGCCAATCTAACACGCCGCTCTTCGACTGAACCACACGGGGTCTTTCACCCCCCCCCAAATAATCCAACCAAGGAGGACGACGCTTGATAATCGCAAGATGAGTAGCTTAAGAAATCTTAGTCTTTGTTCTGGGGGACGTCCTCTTGAGAAGAAGACCAATCCCGAGATAGCCCAAGTACCCCATAGGCGTACTTGGGCTTTCTCTTTCAATGACAGATGTTGGGCCCGTTTCAGGGCCCATCTAGCTTTCTTCAGTAATTTAAATTATCATCAGTATCACGTATATAATACATTATTTAAACTTATTTTGTTTATAGTACTATCAGCACCATGCTCGTTGATACCACTACAAAGGAATTGCGAAAAATGTTTGGTGAAAATTTAAACAGTTGCGCAGCTTCAAAAGGAAACAATTCAATCAAAATGGACATTTCGAAAGGTAAAACGTTGACTTCTACAATTCCTGATAAACAAGTGATTTTTCTGCTGTTAATTTGCCGGGAGCGGGGATACTCCCCGCAATCCCTAAACTTAAAAACCTTATTGCTATCTCGATATCACAACCTCTGGAAAGGCACAATTTATTCAATGTCTTTTTAAGACCATTTATAGCAAAGTTTGACAACCGAATCCTCTTCAATTCGGTCAAATTTCATGAATCAGAAATAAAAATTTCCGTCGCAATCTCGGAGATTGCGAAGGATTATGAGATCTTCTTCGATTCGAATCTGAAACATCTGGGTTCGATCCGCTTTAAACCCATTCTTGAATCTGTTAAAGTGAACAATCTTCCTCCGCATCTAGAAGAAAATGATATCGAAGTTATGAAAACAGTTTATAAAATTTCAAACTTCCGGTCTGTTATGGGGAACGTGGATTTCCACTTCCTGTAGGCTTATGTTCGTCTCCTATCGAGCATGCCGAGACGCTTGCCAAATCGTCATTTATCAATGTTTAATGTACAACTTACGCTTTACTGTTATGAGTGCAGATGATCTTACCTACACCTCACTGTAACACATGCCATAAGTGAGGACACTGGGACTCAAACCGCTCCAGATCAAAGATCTGCGGAGTCTGTAGTGTCCCATCATGCTAAAGTATTGGTTCCGGGAGAAGTGCGTTTCACTAGCCCTATGCTCAAACTGTGGTGAGAGCCATCCCGCATGGTCTCGTAAATGTGTATGCTTTAAGGATTACCGGAACAACTTCTACAGGTCTGATGTAGTCAAGAATCCCGATTTAACTGATTCTGGCGCGGCCTCAAGGATGACAGACAAAGGCATCCTGAGTGTTATCGACGTTAAGATACATTCTGCCATCAAAAATGTGGAAAATATTGTCTCCGCCTTGGTCTCTGTACTTTATTCAAGTCCGGGAGTTTCCACACAGCATGCTTTACCTATCTCGAAATAGAGGGGGGCGGCTCCCGTCGTTCCCCCATTAAGAACGAGAAGATCTTGAAGAAAGACGAGTCGGCTTCACAGGGAAAAGAAGACAATGCTCGTGGGCAAGTGCTCGCCCAGGACAGAGTTGGTGGCGAAAAGGACAACCTTTCCGCTCCTAGCTCAGTCTAGGGATAAGGCAATGTCACCCAGCTGGCCAAACGCAATGCAGAGTACTCGTGAGCATTTTTCACTGAATATTCTTCAATGGAATTCGAGAGGAGCTTCTGCCCTTAGACTTCTATATGGTAGAGATGCAGATGTTATAGTCCTTAAGGAGACGAAGTCTATCCGTCTCCCCCAGGACATTAATCGATTCATCCCTAAGCACATTTGTTCCAACTATACTCTGTACATAACCCCGCCTCACTCCTCCTCATCACAAGGACTCTTGACCTTAGTTAAATCCTCCTTAAGATCGTCCTTCTACTCAACTATTCTTGTCCAGCCCTTTCTAGTTTAGTAGCTTAACTTTGTAAGAACGGTAAACGTTTCAGTCTTGCCAACGTCTACATCTGTCCAGGGGAGATTCATAAGAACCGTGGCTTCGTGGATAGGATTATTGATAGCGGCTATGACATGGTACTTGGTGATTTCAATGACAGAACTGGTCGTTGGATCAACACATCACTTCGCAGAGCCAGGACCGGTTATCTTATTCACAAACCACCGTCCCCCACCTTTCATTGCACATCAACGAATTCACTCCTCGACTTATTACTGCTCCACGAGAGGTGCTTGTTGAAACCCCAATGTACGGAGCAGTCGCGACAGCATATGCCCACCTTTCATGACTTGATTCGCTGGGGATAGAGGAGGATACACTGCTTAGAAAAAGATTCCACTTTGATACTATCAGAGTAGATTTCTATCAGGCAGCTACCCAACGCTTCCCATCGAATTGGTAATGAGAGTCTGACTTAATTTAATTCCTACCTCTCTTCGCAAGCCACCGCGATGCTTTCGACAACCTATAAAGGCCGTATTTACTGTCCAACTCCGACAAAACTCAAGACCTTAATAATACAAATTTATTAAACGTGGCAAATGCGTACAAGCTGCACGCTTACAAGTCCACTAACAAAAAATGAAAAACTCAAGCAGATAAATTCTTTAAATTGGATCGGATCTGGCGTTTGAAGCACGTCAGGGAAGTTGATTGGCGTATGTTAATTGGCAGATGATTCCACGATAGTGGAGCAGAGACCAGGAAGGAGCGGAGTCCAAAGGAAGGTAGAGTAGTTTGGGACATGTAAAAGAAGGGAATTACAGGAACGAAAAAACAGTAAACAGGACGAGAATTATCAAGAAAAAGAAGGTTGAGAAATGAAGGAGTATGAAAAGTTACAAGGCGGAAAGCAACGAGAAGAAGACGAATTTGAACACGACAATAAATTGTAGGCAAATCTAGAGAAGCAAGATGGTAGGATGTCGTCTTCATAATATTATCGCTTGGTGTACAGCAGTATCTCCACCCTGTTAACAATTCTCGCAAGCAACCGGAGGGACCTGAGAGAAGAGATAGCAAATGGAATGGATATGCGGTTAAATGCAGCAGAAAAGTCAAGGAAAAAATCCACAGCAAGTTGATGACTATTCAACTGACAGAACTGATGCACTTCACCTACAGCTGAATGGACCGAGCGACTTTTGACAAACCCATGGAAACTTGGTGGGATTAAATTTCGCCTACTTAAATGATCGCGGATTCTACGCGCAAGCGCTTTTTCGTAGATCGCTACGAGGGAATTTCGAATCGATATGGTCCGCAGGTCTTTAGGACATGATACCTCTGATATTTCTTAGGTAGAAATATACGTCTACTAATGTTGATGCCGGCAACATCAGAGGAGGCGGCTAATAGCATTGTTACGGCCACTTCTCTTCTTTGATCGGCTGTCAAAAGCTGACAGACACGAGAAGAGAGTGGAGCGACGGATTTGACACAATCGTTGGTTCGCCAATCGATTAATCTGCGGTCAAGAGTCTTACGAATAAGTGTGACTTTTCATGTAGGGCATTATTTGTAATACTAGTTGAGAGAAAATGGAAACATTTCGAAGTAACGATTGTGTATCAGATTTTGCTTCAGTCAATTTCTCATAAAAGTCGGTTATAATCTCAACAATCTTGTTGCTTGCGGAGCATAGTGGGAGTGTCATGAGATTAAATCGCTAGTGGATTACAGCCTCAAACAAGTCATCAGCTGTTTCGATATTTCTGTTTAGATGATGAGCATCTAGTGTTGAGTTAGGTTGATACTTTGAGCTCAATTGGTTAGCATAGCGGGACTGTCAAGGATATCTACTTGCGCTAGTTTATTAAAGCAAGACGCTGCGGAGCAGTTTGTGCATAGTTTTTCGGCCTTCACGCATTTGCAACTCTTGCACTTTGCAAATTGACCATTGCAGGAGCAACATTTGAAAGAAGATGGTACACCGCATGGTAATAATAATTTTTTAAAATTATTAGAACATTAATAAATTAAAAAATAATAATAAAATTTTAATAATGAAATTTTAATAATTGTTTAAAACTTTCTCGCTTCCCTGAATTAATGCCATTCCAATCTTCTACCATAACCAGAAATGAGCAAGCAAAACTCGATTTTGGGCTGCATATTGAACGTTTTGAGCGGACGTTTTGCGACGTCACTGTTTTTTCAACGCTAGCTCAATCGCACGCAAATTGCAGTCCATGTTCTGCCTTCGAGTATACCAAACACCGCAAAATAGCAAAGTTTGGGAACGGATCAAGTTAGTCGAACATGCCAGTTTTACGCCTTTGTATTTTCAACATTATGTGGGATAAGGAAGAGCGTTATATCACTTCTGCACTCAATCGTCCGAAAGAAAACGGCATCGGCCCACATGATTATGCTAGCACAATAGGCCTTTTAAAACCACGCTTAAGCTTCGCTATTATGCGCTCGAAATAGGGTTGCATTTGTGCACCTCGATCAAATTCTATTTAACGAAATGTTGAGTTTTTATGACTTTAGGACAACTACGATTTTACCATTCTAAATGATTTTTTATTCAATTAACTAAAATTAAAATGAGTTGATTTATTAATCTTAATGAATTAATAATTTTTTATTAATCTTAATGAGTTGATGCCATTCCAGTCTTAATGAGTTGATGCCATTCCAGTCTTAATGAGTTGATGCCATTCCAGTCTTAATGAGTCGTTCCTGAGTTGATGCTATTCTAGTCTTGATCTCTTAAGCGTCATTAGCGATTGAGATTATAAAAAATAGACGACAAAGAAAGACGGTGAAGTGTCAAGGAATAAAAGTGTCTAAAGCATACAATTCGCAGAGAGTCATATGTTGCCGGATTTGACAGTCGTGTGTGTAACTGTTTAAAGCAAGACTTATTGCAAAATTTACACACACAGCTAGCTCTTGACGGTGGCAAACAATCCGATTCATACAAAATTTTCCATGATAATCCTGTAAAGAATATCGCATGACAAAGGCTTTTTAGTATGCACGGTAGCATTACATAGCTGAGAGTGCGAGTATGCAGGGTTGATAAATGCTGTACATCTAAGCTTCTACATTTTTGTTCCCCAATTTCAGTATGACGGACATAGTTGGGCGTCTTTTCAAGACTTAATGCTTTAAATAATTCATATGACAGTAGTGATTGTCTCGTAATGACTGACAGCGTAGACGACGAAGTTTTCTTGGATAATCGGAAATACTTTGTATTGAAGGTCCATTTTATTTAGTCGTCTTTTTGTCTTGTCCCAATTTTCAATCATCTTTCTTCCCTTTGCCTTTCTCTAAATCCTGATAAATCTAAAATTATGTGGATCCTACCTCGACGCTACGGCGTAAAACCTCCTTCCGTATCATTAAATTCTACAATTCTTTCTATCGTTAATAATCTCGTTTTCCTAGGCTTCGATTTCGACAACCGACTTTTACGTAAACCTTTTGTTAGAGATAAAGTACGCTCATCTACCTTGATACTCTGCAATCTCCGTCAAGTTCGTAGATTGATCGATTTTCCTTCTTGTATGACTCTCATATCTTTTCGTCTTTTATCAAGACTTGATTACTGTCTTAGTCTATTTTCCAACTCACCTAAATCCACTCTTATTTATTTACAACGCATCATCAACGCTGCCGTCCGAGTTCTCCGTCTTCGTCATTTTGATCATACATCCCACTATCTTGTTTCTCTTGATTGGCCTACCATTTATTGTCGTGTTTAAATTCGTCTTCTTATCATTGCTTTTCGACTTATAACTTCTCATACCCCTTCATTTCTCAACCTTCCTTTTCTCGACAATTCTCGTACTGTGTATTGTGCTCTGCGTTTCCGTAATTCCTTTCTTTTACATGTCCCAATCTACTCTACCTCTTTTGGCTTCCGCTCCTTCGTTGTGGTTGCTTCTCTCTTGTGAATCAACTGCCTATTCATATCCGCCAATCAACATCTATGCCGTGCTTCAAACGCCAAATCCAATTCCATTTCAACAATTAACTAATTATCTGTAACTTTTGATGTTCTTTTTTTGTTTGTTTGTGGTCATGTAAGCGTGCAATTTGCACGCATTTACCACGTTAAATAAATTATTGTATTATTATTAGTCGATGCATCGCAAATTAGCAATGGTCAGTACTCTCCAAAAGACAGCAAAACTATAACTTATCTCAAGGAGCTAACATTATGTGGAAACTTGATAGATGTGTCAAAACTGACGCGAGTAAAGAGAATAAGGGATGCAGAAGCGCAAACTATATCACAAGCAATATTAACGATATGATCTGCAAAGGTCCAGCGCGAAGTCAAGGTAAAACCAAGATAAATAAATCGATTTACAAACTCTAAAGGTGCTGACTTGTATATTAAATAATCACGACGAGGCATGCGACCGCCTGCGCGGAATTTCATCATCTTAGTCTTATCTGTATTTACAGCTAGGCCATTCCTCTCGCGAAAGACTTCAAGATGATTTAAACTAAACTGGATATTATTGGGATTTGACGAAATGATGACTAAATCATCCGCATACATGAGACATTATGTGTTTGACTCCGTTATGCACGCCGCCAAATTGAACAAAAACAAGCTAAAGAGGAGATGGATTATATGATCTCCCTGAGGTTCCCTAATTGTTTGGTTAAAACAACTTGATAATTGAATACCATAAAAGGCTTAAACAGAATGATGTTCTAAAATTTTCTCATCAACATCTGTAGCTTTTCGATTTTTTCGATTGCTTAGCGACTCATATTTCAAAGAGCGTGAATAGAAGATTTAACATGCCACGAGCATTCAAATGCGAAGTATCTGATTTTATAAAGCAACGCAGATGATGATCTGGAACGGAGATCATTCTGGTGGTGTTCCTATACTCAAATGTATTTTTTTGCTGACATGGATTTGTTCTCGCTTTATTTTGTAGTAATTATAAATAATAATTTAGTAGTAAAATATTTTAAAGTACCAAATATTTGATAATACGAAGATTTTTGCAAACCAGACAATGTCAAGTATAGGACGATGAGTAATGAAGTTTAGGAGAAATAGAAGAATATGCACTGAATTGGATTTTAATCCTATTTTACAAAATAAATTGGATTTTCGAAACGGGTTCGCATATTAACCACTAATTATTAAATGTAAATTTAAACTTTAAATTCAAATATCTTTATGAATAGATAGATAAGATAAATTTATTTTTAAGTGGCAAATGCGTGCGAACGGCGCGCTTACAAGCCCACTAATATCGATAGTAAAAATTCGTAAGTTTTAATCCGATATTTTTATACCCGATTTTGATCATGAAAGTAATTACTTTCATTACTTGACTTTCATAAAGTTCTTTCGATACATTAGGTTAATAAAAACAAACTTGATCTTTAACTAATTATAAATATCGGAATAAAAACTCTGAGAAATTAACTAAAAAATAAATTCAGAGAAATAATTCAAAATTTTAGAATTTTCAATAAAAAATAAATAAAATTCATATTAATTTTCTGATAATGAATTAATAAAATAATAAAACATATGCTAATTGATAAATTACTTAAGGTAGTGAATTATAGCAATCTGAATTGTGTGTAAGTCTTATATTGAATTGAGTCAAGGAGTCAATCATAATAACATTTCAACTATTCATTCAAAATAATGAAAATATATCATTATTTTGTCATAGACTTTAATACGCTCACTTTACTAACTAAAACAAATAAAATGCTATTAAAATAATAGATAAGTGGATGCCAGTGGATTACAAGTGCATAATCACCTCTTGTAACGAAAAAGTACCGCACATTTCAGATAACTCCAATTCCGGCCAATTGTTCCATTGCTATTTAAAAACATCACGAGTATGAATAGGATAAGGTACGTTATACTTACTGAACCCGAACAAAATCGATAGTTTCGTCGCAACTTTGTATCGTGAGAACATCCATTTGTCACATGATTGTCCTCAGAAACGACGAGTTGCGTCGATGGATCCGCAGACATCATTCTTTTTAATATGATATTGCTAAACTATGCATTAACCTCAATCTATTTTAAATATAATCTTGTTTAATTTAATCTAAAAAAATACAAAATGCATGTTCGTAACATTCCATAATCGCTTTATTCTTAATAAAAATGTTCTTCAATATTTCAGATATGGATTTTTATCATTATCGGTAGAAATCCGGATCACGTGCACAAGTGAAGACTACCGTAAAATAGTGTTGCTATTAATTTATGAAACTTCTTATATAACATTTTAAGTATACATATTAAACTTTACAATTTTATCAGCTTGTTTTATCCAGCAAGTGTTTAGCTGCAGTAACATAACTGTAAGGCACCCACATGCCCGGTTATTTCCCCTGTTTACCCATATTAAGTACGACGTGAACTCTGGGCAAACGTGGGAGTAAGTCGTATGACTGTTTTTAGTCCTATGACTAAAATCGATGCTACTAAACGATTAACTTTTTTTATCTGTTTCGCTTTTGTGGGCTTGTGAGCACACAGTCTATGTGCATTTGCCACATTAAAAAAACTTTCGACTGTTGCGTCTTCACACTCGTTAATTTGGTCAATGTTATCATTAGCATAAATATTATAATTATATCTTTATTTTTTCAGTATTTCGATGACATAGTCACGCTATTTTTAAGGATCTGATGAAAAATGGAAACAGATAAATATTTGTAAGAGAAAACATGTCTAAATAGTCTTAATCGATCAGTGGTTTGCTAAATTTTTGGAGAATCTTGCTAACATTCAAAACTTATGTTAAACTGCTATAATTTCTAATATATCCTTTAAAGTGCGGATCAATTTTATAGGAAAGTTCTTAAACTGATTATTTGTATAGTTATGGCTGCTTCGGTTATACTAATTAGTTTGCAAGCGTAAGATATGCTACTAATATCTGATTGACTTAGTATACCTGAATATAATGATATCTGATTATAATAATCAGATATGACATCATCATATCTGATTGACTATAATGGTCATAGTCTATCTTGGAGCACATGCTCATGTGGTAAAAAAATAGAAAAATTGAGAATAAAAAAACTAAAATTAGTGTACTGGTAAACAGTTGAGTTTCTTTTTAAAATTGGTCTTTGATTTAGCCATTATAGTTTCTCTTTGAAGTTAATTCCAATTCTTAATTATTCTGTCTGCCAAACAGTTAAGCTTTTTCAACCTCCGGTGCACTCCGAATAGTAAATTCATGACTTCTAATGTAAGTTGCAGTCCGCAAGGGAAACAAAATTGATGGGACTTGTGGGATTTTTCACAGAATACAAAGTGATAAAATCTTTCATTTTTCGCATATAAGACATGGGGTTCATATTTAAACACCGTAAGCGATCGTGGTAAGTATATACCCCAAACCTGTGACGCATATATAAACATTCGTTTCGAGATTTTTCTATCTGGAGAACCTCACCGTTAGATTGTGGATAGGGCACTTCAGAGAGGTACATTAAAATGCTACCTACGTATGTGTTAAACAAATAGGGAAATTATCGATTGAGTTTTATGAAGCATCTCCTGATAATACCAAATGTTCTCATCGCCCTAGAACAAATCTCATCTGTATTTGTTCTAGTCTTTGAGTTGTTTGCCACAACAATTCCTAGGTATTTGAACTTATCGATTGTGGTAGTACTACGAATCCCATTCTATAACAGTGATCTGAACATTATTTGCTTAAATGCAAATAATTTGGGCAAACAAATGTCACATTTGGGCAAAGTGCACCTTTGCCCAAATGTGGCAAAGGTGCACTTTGCCACACAAACTTTTATCTTATTTTTATTTGCCCGTTTTAAATAGCGTTCAAGTCTTGCATTCCGGACAGGATAAGCATGGATCTAGCAGACCTTTAGAGTTCCCTCTAAATCTAGTAAAATCCTTTACGTACTTGGTTAAATGGCATTCGTTAATAGTACCAAGGAGGAGTATGGACTGAAAATCACAGCCTGGTAACCGAGATTGATTTTGGACATACATAATAACAACCACCACCTTTTGAGCCATCACGGTCACATGTGAAGGAAACATACCCAGGGATGATAATCTCAGAGTGAGCGATACTGTAGCCTAACCATGATTCCATTATAACAATTAAGTAAAATGAGTATTTTCCTAGCAGAAAGCAAATTTCATCTAGTTTATGTATTAAGTTTTGAACGTTACATTTATAATACTAATGCTTCTACTGTGCGATAATTCAAAAGTAAGATTATATGTTGAATTTATTGATTTACGAGATGGTAGAGTAACAAACGTACCTACACCGTTAATGGTATAGACGCGGCGTAACTTGTCAGTGATGTTAACTTCGCTTCGGTCGAGTAAGGGCTAATGGTACCCAATGTACTCGAACACGACGCAGCACTACCTGAAAATTCTGAATCGTGAAGTTACGTCCCCCGTTTTGGAGACGACTACTGATTTCCTTCTGTGCTGCTTTTAAACGCTGTCGATCAGATATGTCAAGATCACGCAAAAATCGAATTTCTGAGACTTTTAATCGAAATGCAATCGCTGAATCAAGGCATTTACCGAATCCTAACAACTGAATACTAATTTTAATAACCGTAGCTTTCTGCTATCTGTAGAAAACCTTCCTAAGCTAAAGGTGAATACAATACGCAAGGTGGAAAGTGTAATAGGATCATAACCACATAGAATAAGAGAGAATATTGATCGCACGTTCTCTAAATCATTGTTTAATCGATGTTAGTTATTAACCACTGAGCACTCGCTAATGTTATCTAAGAGCATTGAGTGATATCTGTTCGTTACAAGTCGATTTCCGGCTTTTACTGGCTTATTCGCTGATAAAGCGGGTGACGATCTATTTTGATATTCCTTACTGACGGAGTCGATAAGTGTTTTTGTTTTTGTTGTGGGGAAGGATCTTATGTTTGGCAGTAGAGAGTAATCAGGATTGTTACTGAGATAATTATTTGTAAATGGTTCAGTTCGTTTTTCATTGAGAATATCGCTTGCAGAAGTTCTTAACAGCGTAAAGTTCGAGATGTGACGTAACTACGTACATCGCTCAGGATACTAAGCTCTAGCTGAAGAAGCGCTGATCGGATCCAAAAACTAATGATTATTAAAATGATAAGATCCCATACTTAGATTTATCACTTATTTTAATGCTGGAAGATCACCATCTAAGATTTTGTTATCCAAGCAATTGTTGTTCCCATATAATGATCTGGTTTTCTGCTTGGTTCTCTTAATTGTATCCAATTTAGATTTCTGATCACAATAGGAATCAGAAATAATTTCGATTGAACTATCTTTGGCACATCTTACCTTAGTTGATAAGGATAGTAGTTCATAAGCGCAAAACCCGCATATATACTCTCTGGTAAGTAGGGATTTTGATTGTCTGGATGATACCGCAACGGTTGTCCATATATCGCATTCAGATATAGTGCACGTGAGCTCATGTCGTTCATAGACGGAAGTAGCGTTTAGTAGTCCCGGGACATATTGACAACTGTTACTGTTGGATTGCTGGCTAGCCGTACTCCTTCATATATTCGTCTTTTAGATTTAGTCATTTTAATTATTTATATTAAGTAACGATATTATTTTATTCAGTAATGATCTGTATATTTTTAGACACTTAAATAGTGCGATGTGAAGCCCCTGTTGTAGTTCGTTTTATAGTGCAATTAGCAGAGAAAAACTTACATTTTTAACGATGAACTGATTGTATATGGAACTGATTGTATGTAATCAGTTATTTATATTCAGCAATTTCATACACATTATGATTGGATCATTCATAATTGACAAATAATTGAATATCGACAAAAAAACCACTGACGACAAATAATAGATCATTGTCAACAAATCAGTGATTGTTAGACCACTTGATTTTGTAAACGAATTTTAAGGCTATATACTACTAATAATTGCACTATCTAACGGACTTAAATAGTACAGGTTTATTAAAGTGGCTATTGTAGATATACATTCACTTACAAGTTCACCAAATTACAAATGTAAAGTTTTTATCACAAAAAATATGAAAAAAATAAAAGTATGAGCAATGCCAATAGGTTGATGTTGATGTGTGGGAGAGTTTTAAAGAGCTAGAATAATTAAATCAATGATTAAGAGACACACAGGAGAGGAGACTGTGTTTGATGATAGAAAGGAGGCGGTCGAGCGGATGGCGGAAGGCAGTTTATTCCGGAGAAGAAGAGCGGCAGTAAAAAGGAAACGGCATCCACATTTTGAAGAATGAGGGAACACGGATAAGAAGAGAGTCACATGTACGAACATTTATGGAGATTAGGCGAAATTCAGTAAGTGTAAGAAGATGCAGATAAGGGGCGAGTTTGAACAAAGGAGTCGAAAAGTAATGCAAAGGATACTAAATAGAGTGCGGTCTTAAAATAGATGGTCTAACCATCTTTGATATAAGGATGTCATATTATCATTATTCGTAAGCGCTGTAGATAACATAACTTATGTATAATATTCGTAACATATGGCCGATAAACATCTGATTATGTAATTTAAAAACATTGTACGGGTGGGGGGACCGTCATGTTAAAATCAACATTTATTAAATATTGTGAACTAAAGAATTGAAAGTTCTGAAGAATTAAAAAATTGAAAGTTCTGAAATAAATTGTGGAAAACAAGCAATCACTTCATTTATATAAGCAAATGAAAATAATTTTAAATTATAGGGATTAAGCGTTAAGCCTTTCTTTAAAACTGGGTTTTCTTTAACATATTTGGATGCAATGACGAGATGTTTATGTATTACAGAAACAATAACCCTGGATTTACGAATTATCTTCCAGTTAAATACTTAATTGCAATACTCAATTTAATGTAAGTTTGCAGTATCAATTCATAACAGGAGTCAACTGGCTTGTTTCATCAAGCACAATGATTTCTAATATAGCGATTAAGTAAGCACCATAAAAGGATTTTGAACGTCAACTGAACAATATTTTCAGTAAAGGTTTTTATACCTTTACTAAAATGGCGAGAAAACTAAAAAACTAAAAAAATAATCAGAGAACTTTACAATCACCAATTTTATTTTTTAACGCTATAAATAAATCTTTAGGCTCACATAATATATCCGACGACTGATATATTATGTCCAATTTAATATATCCAATAATATATCCGTAATATATTTAATATATCCGATGACGTTGTTCAAATTCCCAACTACTATTTGCTACGTTTGGATCGTCAATCTGGTAGACGAGTAGGTGATGTAGCCGCGTACATTCATTGTAGCATCGGTGTGTCTGACATACTTTTTCGGATTCCATTAACTCTTCATTTGAAGGACTTTCGTTCTGCATTATTCGAGGTAGGGTCAAAATGTATGTCTGTATATTGTATCGTTCCCCTTCAGACTTCTTGGATTTAAACTTACTGAAGACATATCTATGTCGTCTATGTTCCTCTACTAGATTTTTACTGGTCGGTGACTTTAACTTCCCCAACATTGATCAGGAAGGTAAGAGTTTGCTGTCATGCCTTCGATTTGAAAGGAACTCGGTAGTTTCCTTCTCTTCGACTTGATGCTGGTCCAACATGTTTGTCATCCAACATACATCGGATCCCGGTTTATTCTTGACTTAGTTTTTACAAAAGTTATTGGTGATATTTCCAACATCTGCTATCATCCACCAGTACGCAGCAGTGATCACTGTTTACTGTCATGGTATGTAGCTTGCCACGACGATCTGCCTTCATCTTTCACTCAGATCATGAAAATAAATTGGGCTAAAGTTGACATTAAGAAACTTCAAATAGCATTTTCTACGGGAATCAACACGTATAATTCTTCTGTTCCAGAAAACTATGAACATTTGTCGGCCCGCTTATTGCGTACGTCCAACGGTTTCGCTCTATTGAAGCGCCCTAAATCGAGTATTTCGCGATTTCCAATGTTTGGACTATCATGTCCGTTTAGTCCTGAAAATTCAAAACACATTATGGTATAGGTCTAGAACATATCCGTCTACTCGCATTGAGTGCACTCCTCGGAATCTTTGTAACAGGCTAAAAGTTAAAAAAAGACAATCATTCGAGAACAACATTGCAATGTATATTTCTCATAATCCGAAACTATTCTGGTACTACGTTCGTAGTTCCCGAAACGTTCAAACGGGAATTAACTTTATTCACTCGTCGGATGGAGTTTTGACAGCGGAACCCCAGTTTGCTTATC
This sequence comes from Pomphorhynchus laevis, assembly GCA_012934845.2. Taxonomy (NCBI): domain Eukaryota; kingdom Metazoa; phylum Acanthocephala; class Palaeacanthocephala; order Echinorhynchida; family Pomphorhynchidae; genus Pomphorhynchus; species Pomphorhynchus laevis. Next base: position 230,796 of record WNNJ02001344.1, on the reverse strand, counting down.
ATCTAGCAAAGATATTCGCAGTTCCATGGATCTCTACTGTAGACTTTAATCAGTTCGTCTGACAAGGGGTTCTTGTTCCTATCCGCGACTGTGCGATGGAGATTAAAGTAGATGATATTTACAATGAATTATTGGCGCTGAGGCAATTTGTCTCACCGGGCCCTGATGACATTGCTCCTTTTTTAGTTTGTACTTAAGCTTGTTCTCTCTGTCAGCATTTAACTTCTGTTTTTCGAAACAGCCTTAAACATTGCTGGATTCCTGATATTTGGAAGCGTGCTATTGTAGTTCCGATACCCAAAAAGCATCCACCTGTTAGTTCGTCAGTCTTTCGCTCTATTAGTCTTAATTGCGTGTTTTCCAAAATTCTCGATAAACTAGTCTCGAAGCAGATTCGACTTCATCTTAAGAAAAACAGTATTCTCTCAGACTCACAACACGGATTTATGCCGGGACATTCTTGTTTAACTACTTTAATAACAGCTCGTGAAAGATGGACGGACGCCTCGAGTTCTGGATATGCTATCGACGCTGTATTTTTGGACTTTTCTAAGGCCTTTGACTGTGTCCCTCATGATGGTATCGTCTCATTGCTTGTTCATTATGGTTTCCATATTCATACCATTAAGTGGATTAAGAATTTCTTATCTTTGCGGTTATTTAAATTAAGAGTTAGTGTTGTTCTTTCAAAGAGCTCTAGGATGCTTTCCGGTGTACTTCAAGGATCTCTTAATGGCCCTCTTCTTTTTGTCGTATTTCTTAATGACCTGCTCATGCGTTTAAAGAACCCTGTTTTAGCATATGCTGATGATTTAAATATCTGGACTGTTCTTCGTACTCCTACCGATTGTCAGTCCCTACAGGACGATCTGGACTGCCTTACTGAATGGTGTTAAGCCACTGGACTCATGTTAAACATTGATAAATGTGTTTTTATGATAACGGGGAATACTACTTGGTCGTTTCAGTATCGCATTGGTAGTGCGTTTTAAAATAAAGTTGAACACCATAATGACTTAGGTGTAATAATTCATCGCTTTTTAAGACACGATTAAATAGTGAGCACGTAAGGATAAAAGCAACTAGGGCATTGTACTACATCAAAAATACATTTCTCAGCCTGTCATCTCCAATGCTCGGTATCTTATTTTCTTCACTAGTCCGCCCTCATATGGAGTACTGCATCCCTGCATGCTTTCCTACCACTAAGCGAGAATTGCTCGAGTATGAGTCGGTACTGAAGAGATGTTCAAGGATATGCTTTAGGGCTGGAACGTCCTACCGCATGCGGCTGCGTGCGCTAGTGATAAGCTCGATTCGTGACAGATTTGTCTTACTAGACTTGTCCTGCCTTTGGGCGATTGTAAACAAACTTGATGGCTTCCCCGCTAATATCCTTTGATTGAGAAGCTAGGACATTACGGGGTCACTCGAAATCGCTGTATAAGAGGCACCATTATCAATTGCCTGCCAACTTTCGACTGTCACATTGCGCACTCAACTTGTGGAATGTGTTGCCTGAGGAAGTCGTCGCTGCTTCTTCGATGAAGCACTTCAAGCGACTGTGCCTAGCATGGATGGAGAATCGACACTCGCACTTCTACGGATATATTGAATCCTGCTGATCTTGATGCTGACAATTTACTGAATTAACTTGTATTTTTTGATCAGACAAAACAGCTTCTCAGCTAACGCCTTGTATTTAATAATTGTCGTAATGAAAAATAAAATTTAATTCAAAATTAAAATGTAATCCATTCGATGTTAACGTGCCAGTGTACCTAATATAAAATAACCAGAGAACTTTACAATACCCAATTGTCCACCCTGTTAACAATTATCGCAGGCATCCCGAGGGACTTGAGAGAGGAGATAACAAAGGGAATGGATACGGTCAAATACAGCAGAAAAGTCAAGAAAAACAGCCCTTGACAAAACTGATACGCTTCACCAATTGCTGAATGAACCTAGCTCCCTTTGACAAACCCATGAAAACTCGGTGGGATCAAATTACGCCTACTTAAATGGTCGTGTATTCTATGCACAAGCGCTTTTTCGTAGAGGGAAATGAGGGAATTTTGATTCGAAATGGGCAGCAGGTCTTTAGGACATGAAACCGATTTTTTCATTGGTAAAAATATACCTCGGCTACAATGGATGCCGGCTACACCGGATGGTGAGGCTAAAAGCATTGTGACGGCCACTTCTCTTCTTTGATCGGCTGTCAAAAGATGACGAACTCGTACTCGAGAAGAAAGTGGAGCGACGGATTTAGAGGTGCCTGGCGGTGGGCACCAGGTGTTAAGAATATCCGTAACAGATAAGTATCTGCTCTTGAAGTCACCCCAAGGCGGGATTGGCTGGGGAGAAAGCGTGGCTTTATAATTATATAGGGCTAGTGACTACACCAAAACTTTATTAGGGCCTACGAATCCAATCCAACCCGATGACCTCTCCTGCCAGCAGACAAACTTTTCCTTCTTGAATATCTTCCAGAAGGAAGCCTGAGAGGGATTAAGATGAGTAATACTCGTCCTGTCTCTCTTCAGCAGGATACTATATCTAGAACTCAAGTATTTAATCGAGAGAACCTGCCGGAAGCAAGCAGAGAAATAGGGAAGGTGTAGCATTTTTGCTAGGATCTTGAGTTTTGTTGTAGTGGGACTGTAAATGCGACCTTTATAGGTAGTCGAAAGGATCCCGGTAGCTTGCGAAGAGAGGTAGGAATTAAATTCGGTCAAACTCTCATTCCTTATCCTAAGGAAGAGTTGAATAGCTGCCTGAAAGAAGGCACCTCTAATAGGATCCAAGTGGAACCTCCTTTTAAGCAACACATATTCCTTCAACCGCCAACGTATTAGGTCATAAGAGGTGGTCAGTTGTTGGCGCGACTGCTCAATGCAGATGTGTTTTAAACACCGCATCTTATGTAGCAGAAATATGCCAAGGAGTGAATTTGTTGTAGAGCAATGAAAGGTGGGGATTGGTGGTTTATGTATAAGATATTCGTTCATGGATCGGCGAATAGCTGCATTAATCCAAAGACCATTTTTCTCGTTGAAGTCACCGAGTAACATGGCATTATCGCTACCTATAATACCGTCCAGAAGGTCACTGTTCTTGTGAATCTTTCCCGTTTGTATGTAAACATTTGCTATGCTGATGCGTTTTTCGTTCTTAACTAGTGATATAACTAAACAAGAAAGGGCTGGACATGAGTTGTTTAATAAGAGGGAGGACCTTAAGGAGCATTTAACTAACGTTAGAAGACTTTGAGAAGAAGATGTGTATGGAGGGTTTATGTACGGAGTAAAATGGGTGATTATATGCTTTGGGATAAATCGAGTAATGTCTCCTGAAGGACTATAACATCTGCATCTCTACCAAATAGAAGCCTAATGGCAGAAGCACATCCCGAATTCCACTTAAAGATATTCAGTGAAAAAGATTTTTGACTACTTCCCATTGCGTTAATGTTACCGGAGTGGGACGCTATCCAACTATTCGGAACCAGGGGCAGAAAGGTCGTCCTTCCCGCTTCCACCTTCAACAGTTAGAGTCGCTTGCCCACCGGCAATATCTTTATCTCCCGTTGAGGCCGCTGTCGCCACTGTCCATATTAGATCTTTCTTGGCTAACTTTAGAGAAGCAAGGCTCTGCATTGAGTCGGTTCTCTTTTTAGATTTGAGTATTTTATTTAATCGAGGCTTGGTGTTTGGTTTCTATTAACTTCATAATATCACGTCTGACATTCTGTCGCTCGTCTTGGTGGAGCCAAATGCCTCTACAAAGCTTGTTGGTTTCTCTACTGTACCATGATGTCTTTTCTGAAAGCACTTAAAAGCTTCGCACTGTATTTATCAAGCAGGGTAATAACCTCCGCAATTCGTACAGACAAGATTCTTATCACACTTATCTGGGTGTTCATCTGTCGTACCACATACCCAACATTTATGAGGTAGACTACACCCAGCCGTTTAATGCCCTCCCATCGATTATAGTTGTTACAGTGAGGATACGTTATCGAGTCAGATTCAATAAGTGTAAATCGTAGATTGTGCCCCATATAGGGGTTGCACGCTTAATTCGCCAGCCGCAAGGCCTCATCAATTGGCCCGTGGCAGAAAGCTACAGGAATCGGAAAACCATTCTTGCCATTTATAAATCTAACATTAGTTACATCGAATTCGCTCTCCATTGCCAAAATGTCAGCCTCTGAGAGGAAGGTATGAATATTATTCACTTTTAGTGTCGCTTGAATCAGTTTAAATGACACTATGACGAGATCTGTACATTTAGTTTTAAAGAATTCAGTATATGTATTTGCTAGCTCCGAGGTGCTGAACGAAATTTTTATCTAAGTTTCATAGTATCTAATGGAATTAAACAAAATTCTTTTTAATATTGATCAGCAAAGCTTCTGAGAAAGACGCTATGTTTTGTCTCTCTATTGGTATCAAAAGTTTGATTCAAACCAAGTTTGTTAACTTCGGTACCGGGGGAGTTCCCCCTTCAATCTGGAATCGAAAAGAGAAAACACCACTTACCTCTTTTCGAGTAGTTGATTTGCTAGAAAACTGCATATTTGTTGATTCGCTTGATCCTCCGACCGAAAAAATTGTACTTACCATTCTTTTCGATTAACTTGAGAATTATGAAATATAATGAATTCATAGACAACAAGATGTTCGAAAGTGACCATGCAAACATCTTACTTGTTAAAAATGTGCATATACGCTGATAATGTCTTGCTCGACTATTAGGTAAAATTAAACAGTTGCAAGTGTTTCTCAAACGAAACAATTATTTGACGTTCATTCGGTTACATATTGTGCACTGTGAACCTCAATTCAAATACCAAAAGTTTAAGTAATCATAAGCAGATACACAATGCATGCTTTATGGATACGAGCAGTGCAAGTTGTTACGAACTATTGCTTCAGTTTGCGTAATTTTTGAAAAATACACGTACGTAACATTTTGTTTCACTATCTTTATGTTCAAAAATGGTTTTTGGAAGTTAATGTCTGGGCATACGTATTTATATAATAATGAGGTTTAAAAAATAGTCAGTGAAGACTGAATGTCTTGATTTGGCTTGCTTTGTCTCGAACTGTTGTTTTTCTTGTCTCTATTTTTTAGTTAGTGGTCATTAAGTTATTTATTTGAGAAATTCCTTATTAAAAAATAGTCAAAATTTTACGATATTAAATAGCAGAAACCACAAATGTACAATGAAAAACCCTTTAAATTTAACAACGAACATGCTTATACGATTGATACAAATTCTCACATTTTGAATCACATCGTATTTCGTATGAATCATCCATTGATAATTATTTTAATGTTAAATTGCTAGTCGTAGTAACAATAAAGATGTTCTTAATAATAACTAATAACGTGCACAAATAAAAAAAGCAAACAGTACAGCATAGTATAGTGTACAGTTTAATGGTAAATCCTCGGCATTTACAATAAGTCTTCTATATTGCAGAGGCGGGATCAGGCCCAATCAGCAAACACCAACGCGACGCTTTCCGAGTGAGCTATTTAGGGTCGGCCGCACACCTTAGAGCCCAGGCGTAGCGCACGATGGACGGTAGTTCATCACGCGCTACGATAAACCGAAGTGATAACTTCACCCCCAGGTATGCGTAGCGCACGATGGACGGCGGTCCATCATGCGCTACGATGAACCAAAGTGATAACTTCACCCCAGGTAAACCCTGGGGTTTACCTTGGCAATCTTCGCCGATCGCCAAGTGGACCAAGTGGCTTTTTACAAACCCATGAAAACCTGGTTGGAGATTTTGCCTTTTTACATAATGATTAATTTTACCCTCAAGCGCTTTTTTCGTAGATGGAGATGAGGGAATTTTTGATTTAAATGGGCCGCAGGCCTTTAGAACATGTAACCGTTTTTTTCTTGGGTAAAAATAGTCGACAGCTAATGTTAATATCGGCAATATCGAACGGTGAGGCTAAAAGCATGGTGATGACGACCTCCTTTCTCTGGCTGTCTGTCAAAAGCTGACAGACGCGAGTGGAGAGTGACGAATGGGTTTTGGAGATTTTTGGAAGCGGACCCGGGATTTGAGGATATCACAATCCCTACTTTTGAAACCGCCTCAGGTAGAGATTGGTTATAGAGAAAGATTGTGATGGGATAGTAACTCTTCTAAAACTTTATCAAGACCTATTTTACCAATTCAGCCCTTTGCTTTCTCTTTATAGCTGACAAACTTCTCCTACTTGAAAATCTTCCAGAAGAAAAACTGAGATGGATTAAGTCGATCAATGCTAGCCTTATACCTGCTTAGTTGATGTCTATACCAAGAGCTTCAATATTCTTTCGAGATAGCTTATCTTCAGGAAACGTGATATTGAAAAGATGTGACATTTTTCCAAGGACCTTTAGTTTTGTTGGAGTGGGATTGAAAATACGGCCTTTGTAGGTAGTTCAAAGTATCCAGGTAGCTTGCGACGAGATATAGAAATTGAATCGGGTCGAACTCTCCTCAGCAGGAAATCTTCTTATAACCGCCAAAAAGTAGGCCGCGCGAGGTGGTAAGTTGCTGATCTGACTACTCAGTACAGAAGAGTTTGAGCAACCACTTATCATGTAGCAGTATAATGTACAGGAGATAATTAGTTGTTGAGCAATGAAAGGTCGGGAATGGTGGGTTGTAAATAAGATAATCGTTCCTGGCTCTGCGGAGTGCTGCTTTGATCTAACGATTAGTTCTAAAGTTCTGATTAGTTCTGATTCTTCGTTGAAGTCACGAAGAATCATGTCATAGTCGCTTTCCATTATTCGATCAAGAGTTCGCAGTTCTTGTGAATCTCTCCACATCGAATATATGTATTGGATATAATGATGCGTTTATCGTTCTTACCAAGTGTTATAACTAAATAAGACAAGACAGAACAAGAATAGTTTTGCAAGATTGATGATCTTAAAGAGCATTTGACTAAGGTTTCAAGACCTTGAGATTAAAAGAAGTTAAGCGGGGTTATAATCGCTTAACTTCTTAAGTTAAGAAGTTAGTGGGCGGTTATTTGCAATGGTAAAAATCGAGTAATGTCCCGGGGGATCGGATCGATTTAGTCTCCTGAATGACTATTACATTTTCATCACGAGATTCTTATCCATCGTTTTCGTCATGATTATGGCTTCTCTGTACCCACTGTAGCTTGGTTTTCTTCATATACATCAAACCTTAATTTATTGCGTTTGCCCTAACTCTTCTCTTTCCCATCCTTCTTCAATCCTGTCCGATGTTCCACAATTCTCCGTATTAGACCCTTTGCTTTTTTCTCTTCCCGGTGATTTGTCTTCGATTTTTCATACATTTAACGTCCGTGTTATGCAATATGCTGATGACATTATCATCTATGCTCACGCACCTGCTTATAGTATTCACGATCGTAGTGTTTCTGTTTCCAACTGTCGTTCCTCAATTTTTAATCATCTTTCTTCTCTTCGTCTTACTCTGAATCCTAATAAATCCAAACTAATGTAGATCCTTCCTCGACGCCCCGGCTTATAACCTTTTTTCGTATCATTAAATTCTACAATTCTTCCTATCGTTGACAATCTCGTCTTCTTAGGCTTCCATTTCGACAACCGACTATCACTTAATATTTTCATTAGAGATAAAGTACGCTCATCTACCTTGATACTACACAATCTCCGTCAAATTAGTAGATTGATCAATTTCTCTTCTTGTATGACTCATACCTTCTCTCATTTTCTCAAGACTTGATTACTGTATTAGTCTATCTTCCAACTCACCTAAATCCACTCTTCTTCCACTACAACGCATCGTAAACGCAGCCTTATGAATTATCCTCAGTCTTTGTCGTTTGGATCATACATCCCACAATCTTGCCTATCTTGATTTGCCTACCATTTATTGTTGTGTTCAAATTCGTCTTCTTATCATTGCTTTTAGTCTTGTAACTTTTCATACCCCTTCATTTCTCAACCTTCCTTTTCTCGACAATTCTCGTCTTGGTTATTGTTATTTCAATCTCGTAATTCCCTTCTTTTACACGTCTAAAACTACTATACCTCTTTTAGCTTCCGATCCTTTCTTGTGGCTGCTCCTCTTTCGTGGAATCATCTGCCCATTCATATACGCCAATCAATCTCAATGCAATGTTTCAAACTCCAAATCCGATCACATTTAAACAATTTATGAAATATCTGTATGACTTTTGCTGTTAGTTTTTTTCAATCGCGAGCAAAAAAATGTGTACGGAGCGATCAAACGTTTTACAAGAAACTGTCATTTTCAACGATAAAAAATGTAAGATTTCTGGTTCTTCCCCGATTGCAGACAAGGATTACAAAGTTAGTCAGTTTTGTTTATAATATCAAAAAACTCCCATCAACAAAGCAAAAAACTTATGTATAATCACGGGAAAAATTCCCCTAAAAAACAGTGATTTGTTCTCCGTATTTCTTCGTCCCTTCGCTGTTCAATATAAAAACAGAATATTCTCCTCTGTAAGATCCTATGACAATAAACTTAAGGCTTCGTTCGCCTCTGGTGATTTACTGAAGGCCTATACAGACTTTTTCAGGTCTAATCTAGACTCAATGGGGGAATTAACCTGTAAACCTATTAATGCGACTCTCAAGATTACTAACTACCCCTTAGATCTCAGTGATAATGATATTATGGATATGAAGAAATTGTATAAGCTCTCCTCGATCAGGCCCATTGTTAGCAAAGAAGGGAGAGCAATACCGGTGGCATTCGCAAATTCTGATTCAGATCAAGCCGATCTCCTGGCTAACTATGCCTCAAACCCGTTCTTGGGCTTCAATCTCCGCTTTATGAAGATGGAAGAGGATAGTCACGTGTATCCTCATTGCAATACCTGTCATCGGTGGGGGCATTGGGCCTCCACATGTGGACTAGCTGTATCCTGTGGTGTTTGCGGTGACAATGAATGCTCATCTATTAATTCCGATGTTCACTGTTCCTCTAAACCTTCTTGTGTGAATTGCGGTTACCAACACCCGGCGTGGTCGCGCCGCTGCTGCGTATTCAAAAAGTATGTGTCATTCTTCTCTGCTCAGGCTCCTCAGGTCAAAGCTAGCCTGACCTACCGTGCTGCTGAATCTAACCGTATGGCTGATTCTGAGATGTTGAAGTTGATCGATGCGAAGATCGATGCACGCATGGCACGAATTGAAACTTTAATCGGCCATCTCAGTTCCAACATGTACTCTCCAACTGAACAGGCCGTTAAGAAAGTGCCTGCCTCGAATAAACGGCAAAGTTCCGACACTTCCATCCCGTCTATAAAAATGAAAGATCTGATGGTCAAAAAAGCAAAAGACTCCTGGTCTAATTTATCGAAAGATGATGACACTTTCCCCGGAGAAGTGCCAGCCTCGGACGTCGCTGGTGGCAGTGGGGGCTACCCCTGCCCCTAGTTCCGTCTAGATCTAGGGCTGGTAATCCCGGTTGACCCCTTTAACACAATGTCAAGTAACGGTGATCCTTTTTCACTGAACATTGTTCAGTGGAATTCGGGAGGAGCTTCTGCCCTTAGACTTCTCTCAAGCCGAGATGCAGATGTTATAGTCCTTCAGGAGACGCGGTCTATCCGTCTTTCTCAGGACATTACTCGATTTATTCCAAAGCACATCCAATCCCACTTTACTCCATACATAACCCCGCCTCACTCCTCTTCATCTCAAGGACTCTTGACCTTAGTTAAATGCTCCTTAAGATCTTCCCTCTTGCTAAACTACTCTTGTCCAGCCCTGTCTTGTCTGGTAGTTTCTCTTTGTAAGAACGGTAAGCGCCTCAGTCTAGCCAATGTCTACATTCGTCCAGGGGAGATTCACAAGAACCGTGACCTCCTGGATAAGATCATTGACAGCGGTTACGACATGATTCTGGGTGATTTCAACGACAGGACTGGTCGTTGGATTAATGCTGCACTCCGCAGAGCTAGGAACCGGTTCTTCATTCATAAACCACCTTCCCCAACCTTTCATTGTTCTACAACAAATTCTCTCCTCGACCTTCTACTGATTCACGGGAGGTGGTTGCTTAAACCCCTCTGTACTGGACAGTCGCGTCAACATCTGTCCACCTCTCATGACCTAATTCGCTGGCGGATTGAGGAGGATACGCTGCTCCGGAGGAGATTCCACTTTGATCCGATCAGAGTGGCGATCTTTCAGGCAGCTATCAGTCGCTTCCCCCGAATTGGGAATGAGAGTTTAACCGAATTCAATACTACCTCTCTTCGCAAGCTACCGGGATTTTATCGACTACCTATAAAGGTCGCTTTTACAATCCCACTCCGACGAAACTCAAGACCCTAGCACACCTGCTTCATTCACCCAATCTCTCCACTTCTGCACAACAGGCTCTCTCGAAAGAATATTGGAGCACTAGATATAGGTTCCAGCTGGGTAAGGATAGGGCTAGTATTGCTTCCCTTAATCCAACGCAGTCTTCCTTCTGGAAGATATTCAAGAAAGAGAGATTTGTCTGCTGGAAGGAGAGGGCATCTGGTTGGCTTGGCAGTATTGTTCTTGCTAAAGTTTTTGAGGAGTCACTTACCCTACATAATTATGGAGCCACGCAATCACCACAACCAATCCCGCCTTGGGAGGACCTCAGGAGTAGGGATATCTCAGTCACTGAGATCTTTAATGCATGGGAACTCTTCCGGGCACCTCCAAAACCATCGCTCCACTCTCTTCTCGGGTCTGTCAGCTTTTGACAGCCGATCAAAGGAGAGAAGTGGCCGTCACCATGCTTTTAGCATCTCCTGCTGATGTAGCCGGCATCAATTTAAGTAAGCGAATTTTTATCCCTAAGAGAAATCCGGTTCGCTCTCCAAAAGACCTGCGGCCCATCTCGATTCAAAATTCCCTCATTTCGATCTACGAGAAAGCGCTTGCGCGTAGAATCCGTGACCATCTAAGTAGGCATAATCTAATCCCACCTGGTTTCCATGGGTTCGTCAAAGGTCGCTCGGTCCATTCAGCAGTTGGTGAGGTGCAGCAGTTTTGTCGGGAAAATAGCCATCAACTGGTAGTGGCTGTTTTCCTTGATTTCTCTGCTGCATTTGACCGCATCTCCATTCCCTTTGTTATCTCTTCCGTCAGGTCCCTTGGGGTGCCTGCGAGGATTGTTAACAGGGTGGAGATACTGTTGTACACCAAGCGTTTCTATTATGATGACGACGCCGATGCGCGTCAGTTCTATCCTATTACTGGAGTGCCTCAAGGTTCACCACTTTCTCCTATCTTATATCTTGCTGCCTCCATACAATTTTTCAAAATATTCAAACGCGAAAAACGTCTAGTGGTATACGCTGATGATACCACAGCCCTATTTTCTGGACGTAGGTGCAAGGACGTGGTCTATGACATCAGCCAATTCTTTTTAAGATTAAATGACCAGTTACCCAAATCCAATCTTATTTTAAACTCCTCGAAATCGCAGGTGGTTGTTTTTTTTCATGGCACCCCTGCGACGAAGAAAAAGCTTAAGAGATTAGCAATCTCTGCCATATCCTCCATATTGCCTAATGATCCACACCCTATCTTCTCTAGTCGAGTAAAATACCTGGGGTTCACTGTGACCGTGAACTGGTCAGCAAAAGCTGACCTGGATAGACTTAAACGTATCCTGAAGAGAGCTAGTTGGGCCTTGAAACGGGCCCAGCATCTGTCATTAAGGGAGAAAACCCAGGTACGCCTTTGGGGTACCTGGGCTATCTCGGGATAAGCCTTCTTTTCGAGAGGATGTCCCCCTGAGCAAAGGCTAAGGTTCTTGAAGCTACTCTTTTCCCGATTGCCTGACATAGTCCGCCGCGACTGGATCCTTCGGGGGGTGGCAGACCCCCGGGTGGTTCAGTCGTAAGGCGGCGTGTTGGATCGGTTCGAAGGATCTGATTCCCCTGATGCTGTGATGGATGGGTGAAGACTTGAAAGACAAGTAAGAATTCTGCTAGTAACAATTTATTTCTTTAAACTTGTTGTTTTCTTTTTTCCTTTGTTCTTCCCCTTGGGGTCCTTATGTTATTTTTATTAAAAAAATCCTTTATTTTATTTATTTATTTATTTACTTTTGCTGTGTTTTTTAGTTTGCGCATTTGTAAGCATGCAGCTGGCATGCATTTGCCACCTTTAATATATTATTATCACGAACGAATAAAAGACGAAGAGCAGAAGCACCTCCCGTATTCCACTTAAGGATGTTCAGTAAGAAAGGATCTGGACTAGTTGGAGGCAGCAGTGAAAGAGATTGTCCCTTCCACTACCGAAACCATCCAGGGACTCACCGTCCCCCTCGTGTTGGTGAGAATATCATCATTTCACATGCTGAAACATTTATCGACAGGAGTTATTTTTTTTATCAGCTTCTAATTACCTCTTTCCCAGATGATTTGATTTCCTGCTTAACATTAGCGGCTGAGGGCCTTTTATTAAAAATTCATTGTTTAATATGTACTAAAGCCATGTGCTTAATCTCCTTAATCGCCAAGATTAATTCTTCTTCTTCTTAGCGTTTATCCCGTATGACGGGGTCCGCTTGCCACGATCGTTGACGCCAAAATGCCTTCTTTGCTGCGTCTTTGGGCGTGAGTCCGACCATTTTCATGTCCTTAAGAAGGGTATCCATCCATCTTTTCTGTGGTCTTCCTATTGGTCTCTTTCCGTCGACCTCGATTTGAAATGGTGCCTGCGCTAATGTGTTCACGTCTGCCCTCATTACATGTCCATACCATCGCAGCCTTGATTCTCTCAGTTTGTCTGCTATGGGTGCTACGCCAAATCGCTTGCGGATGTCTTCGTTACGGACATGATCTAGGCGAGTCTTTCCTGCGATCCACCTTAGCATTTTGGTTTCCATGCATCCAAGCTTACGTTCTGCTTCTGCTGTCATTGCCCAGCACTCAGCACCGTACATTGCTACAGGCCGTATTACGCTTCTGTAGAACTTCGATTTGAGTTTGTCTGGCATGCGTTTGTCGCACAAAACTCCAGTGGCTGCTCTCCATTTTGTCCAGCTTGCGTTGATGCGAGTGGTGACGTCTTTTGCCACTCCTCCTGTGCTGGAGATGACTGATCCCAGATATTTGAACGCAGTTGTCTTTGGCAGAAGCACGCCATTAACTGATATGCTTACATCTTCGTTCTGGTTCGTCGTCATGTACTCTGTTTTGGCTGTGTTCAGTTTCAACCCAAACTGTGCCAGGCGATCGTGCCATTGCTGAACTTGTTGCTCGAGGTCATGTTTGTCTTTAGATACCAGCATAACATCGTCGGCATACAGGATGGTCCATGGTGCTTGTCTTAGAAGGTCTTTCGTAATCACGTCCATAACTATGATGAATAGTAATGGGGAGAGTGCAGATCCTTGGTGCACACCGACTGAGATTGGAAATTCTCTGGATTTTCCCGCTGCTGTTAGCACATTGCTCGTCGTTCCTTTGTACAACATCTTCACCCATTCGATCAATTCCTCCGGTACTTTTCTGCGTCTCAAAGCGTACCATATAAGCTTATGAGGTACTCTGTCGAACGCTTTCTCAAGGTCCAGAAAAGCTACATGGAGGGGCTGCTTCTTCTCTCTGTGCTTTTCAAGGAGTAGTCTGGCTGAGTGTATTGCATCGATGGCTCCACAGTTGCGCACAAAGCCTGCCTGGTTGACACTTAGTTTGACGGAGTCACGGATTCTCTTGTCGAGCACTCTCTCGAAGATAATCGCCAAGATTAATTGATTTACCAAATTAAAACTTTTAGCCTGTTATGCCATTTTCACATTCATAATGGCTTTAAAATCTTCATAATCTTTTTAAACATGTTCAAGGCATCGATAATTGAGGAGTTTATACCTTTTAGGTTTGTTTTAATGACATCAGAAAAGGTTATCACAGTTACAGAAGACTACTTAAAATAATGGTTTTGATATTCTTTAAAAACCTTACATTTTTTAGAATATGCGGGATGATTCAATCCGCAGTTTGAATGGAGTCTTTGTATTTTGTCAACTACCCATGTAATTTAAGTATTTGCAAATGAAGCATTGAGGATCAAGATCGCAAGTTAAGCCCCAGACCCCCACTCATAGTATTTTGACGGTAGGGGTATGTGACGTCATTGGATGAAATATGTTGTAAGGTAAGATTTGTCCCCAGAAAGGGGATATGGGCATTCTTCGCCAATATAATGGCATTGTATAATTTCGTCGTGACAAACGCCACTGGTAGTAACGAGCCATCCTTTCTTTTGGTATAATGCACGTCAGTCAGTGCGAATGCCTTTTCCGATTCTTTAATGTCATCACCATTAAGGGATGTTTCAATATAATTGATTTTTACTGTTGCCGAGATGGCTTTTATGCGCTACTGTATCAAGATGGCACAATGCTTTTTCAAAATAATAAATGTGCGATTGGATACTCGTTGGTGGTAAATGAAATTTTGTATATCTTGGAATATATTCTGCCAGAATTGTAGATTATTCTGCCAGGATATTTCCCAAATAAGGTCTTTAAGAACAATTTGAAATAATCGTTGTATTTCCGCGGAGAGCTTATTCTTATCTCCATGAGGTTTACAAGTTTCTCCTCAGGGAAAGTTCAATTTAATGAGTAAAATTCTATTAACCTGCTTTCGTTTGTTGGTCGACATTGGAAGATAAATCGCTGTAAGAAGTCGTATTTTCCATGTTTTCTTTTATATTTCCGTTGAAATTTGCCACTTTTATCGAATCCTTTGATGCTCCGAAAGCACTGTTATCAAACATGCTCTTTCGATTAGGATCGTAGTGGCGTGTCCAAGGTAGTTGTTGCGCAATATGGTTACATGGTAGAGATGCAGATGTTATAATCCTTCAGGAGTCGCGGTCTATCCGTTTCGCCCAGGGCATTACTCGATTTATTCCAAAGCACATGCACACCCACTATACTCCGTACATAACCTTACCTCACTCATCTTCATCTCAAGGTCTTTTAAACCTAGTTAAATGCTCCTTAAGATCTTCCCTACTATTAAACTACTCTTGTCCAGCCCTGTCTTGTTTAGCTATATCACTCTGTAAGAACGGTAAACGCATCAGTATAGCCAATATCTACATCCGTCCAGGGAAGATTCAAAAGAACCGTGACCTCCTGGATCGTATTTTAGGTAGTGACTATGACATGTTACTTGGTGACTTCAACGACAGTACTGGTCGTTGGATTAATGCAGCACTCCGCAGAGCAAGGAACGATTATCTTATTCATAAACCACTGTCCCCTACCTTTCATTGCTCAACAACAAATTCTATTCTCGATATATTACTGCTTCAAAAGATGTGGTTGTTGAAACCCATCTGCACGGAGCAGTCTCGCTAACAACTGACCACCTCTCATGACCTAATTCGCTGTCGGATAGAGGAAGATACATTGCTTCGAAGGAGGTTTCACTTTGATCTTATTAAAGTGGTGTTCTTCCAGGCAGTTATCCAACTCTTCCCCATAATTGGAAATGAGAGTTTGACCGAATTTAATTCCTACCTCTCTTCGCAAGCTACCGTGTTTCTTTCGACTACTTATATAGGTCGAATATACAATCCCAATCCAACAAAACTCAAGGTCCTAGCTAATACGCTACACCTTCCTACTCTCTCTTTTTACGCCAGACAGACCCTCTCGAATGAATACTGGAGCACTAGATGTAGGTTTCAGCTTGGAAAGGGTAGGGGGCATTGCTCACCTTAACCCTTCTCAGTCTTCCTTTTGGAAGATATTTAAGAGGGAGAAGTTTGTCCGCTGGAAGGAGATAGCATTGGAATGGATCGGTAGCATAGGCCTTGACAAAGTTTTGGAGGAGTCACTATCCCTGGAGTGAATGACAAAGTTTTGGAGCGACTTCAGAAGCAGGGACTTATCTGTCACAGATATCCTAAACTCCTGGGGCCACTTCGAGGCACCTCCAAATACCACGCGCCACTCTCCACTAGGTTTTGTCAGCTTTTGACAGACAGTAAGAGAAAGGAAGTCGCCATCACTATGCTACTAGCCTCCCCGTCCTACATTGCTGACATAAATATCAGCCGTAGCGTGATTTTACCAAAACAGAAATCGATCACATGTCCTAAAGATCTGCGGCCCATTTCGATACAAAACTCCCTCATCTCCATTTACAAAAAAGCGCTTGCGCGTAAAATCCGCCACCATCTAAGTAGTCAAAATTTAATCCCACTAGGTTTTCATGAGTACGTAAAAGATCGCTCGGCCCATTCAGCGATAGGTTAAGTGCATCAGTTTTGTCTTGATAATATCCATCAACTTGCTGTGACTGTTTTCCTTGACTTTTGTGCTGCATTTGACCGTATCTCCATTCCCTTCGTTATCTCTTTTCTCAGGTCCCTCGGGTTGCCTGCGAGAATTATTAACAGAGTGGATATATTGCTGTACACCAAGCGGTTCTACTATGAAGACGACCCTGATGCGCGTC
Source organism: Pomphorhynchus laevis (assembly GCA_012934845.2). Classification (NCBI taxonomy): domain Eukaryota; kingdom Metazoa; phylum Acanthocephala; class Palaeacanthocephala; order Echinorhynchida; family Pomphorhynchidae; genus Pomphorhynchus; species Pomphorhynchus laevis. The sequence goes on along the minus strand of WNNJ02001344.1, from coordinate 214,305 downwards.
AGTTCTACCCTAATACGGGTGTGCCTCAAGTATCCCCAAATTCTCCAATCTTATATCTTGCTGCATCCATTGTACTATTCAAGAATTTTAGACGTGGTCAACATCTAGTGGTATACGCTGATGATACAACAGCCCTGTTCTCTGGACGCAGTTGCAAATATGTAGTCTCGGACATTAGCCGTTTCTTCTTAAGATTAAAAGACCAGTTACCCAAGTGCAATCTTATTTTAAACTCTGCTAAATCGCAGGTGGTTGTCTTTCATGGCGCCCGTGCAACAAAGAAAAAATAAAAGAGACTATCACTATCAGCTCTATCTTCCATATCAACTAATCAACCAGTCCCTACCTTCACAAGCCGATTAAAATACCTGGGATTCACCGTTACGGTGAATTGGTCGGCAAAAGCTGACCTGGATAGACTCAAACGTATCCACAAGAGAGCTAGATGGACTCTGACCGAGCTCAGCATCTGTCATTTACTGGAAAAACCCAAGTGCGCCTTTGGAGTACTTGGGCTATCTTGGGATTAGGCTTTTTTCTAGAAAACGTCTTCCAGAGCAAAGATAAAGATTTCTTAAGCTCACCATCTCGCGATTACCTAGCATAGTCCGCCTTCATTGGAATCTTTGGGGGTGAATGACTCCGGGTGGTTCAGTCGGATAGCGGCGTGTTAGATTAGCTGGAGGGCTTAAATCCCGCTGGAACTGAGACCGTGATACATGAAGACATCTATTTACGACTGGCTGACATTAATTTTTTTAAGAAACTATTTAGTGTTTATATAGAAAAACGTTTAGTTTTTTAAGAAAATCTTTGTTTTTTGTTGTTTGTTGTTGCAATTTGGTTACAGATTACTAAAAAAGTTAGAAATTTTTAATTTATTTATTACTATAAAAACAATTAATGCATTGTTTGCTGGATTAAATACATTTGTGAATTTAAAAATCCAAGATTTTATAAAAATTTTACCCGTTGAAAATCCTAGAAATGATTATTGAAATCCACTTTTAGCTATCCGAATTAACCACAAATTGATAAGGATTAAATATTCCTGATGATGACAGATTTGTTCTATGTAAATATTTAAACTAATTAAATTTTTATTTACTGGGTATTGTATTTAATAACCTTTATACAATAATATATTTGTAAATTTAAAGCAAAATAAATATTTTTCAATGTGAAACATAGATATCTAGTGGTAACACCAACTGATATACTACTACATTGTTCTGCTACTTATTTACGATTTCATTTTTAGAACTATTACGATTTTCAATTCTCGAATTATCAAGACCAAAATATTTGAAGTAATGGGACGAACTAAGCATATATTCAAATTGCTCAATCGACTTTCAATTCAAATTGTACCCCAAATTTATATTGCAAAGGTCGGTTTTTTAAATAACAAGTTCAATGCTTAATGATACAATTTTTATCACCGAAATCCAATCTCACAAAATATATAGCGAAATATAAAAATAAATTAGTGTTTAACGATCCAAAATTCCAAATTGATATATTAATATCAGTAATAAATACATTGAATTCCCTATCATAACATGTAATATTATTATACCTGCTTGCCTGTAATGTCATAGCAAACGCTTTTACGCAGATTTTAATACCCTAACATGTTTATTATAAACTGCTCAGCGTTATGTAATTTAACCGATCTCAAATAAGCTCTCCCAGCCTCACAATTTACACGTATTCACGTGTATTTGTATTTATCGAGACATGTATTACCGATATATGTGATGTTCATTATATGTGACGAACATTAGACAATCCTCAATTATAATTTTTATTAAATAAAATAACGCGAATATTTTAAATAATTAATGACACTTGTGAACAGATTACATATTACTATTAACTGTACAAAAATAATGACTGTCAATTAAATAAAAATATATTATTTTCCAAGTTTTTTCAATCCACATAGGATTTTTATTTTACACCGTTAAAGGTGCACATAAGAATGGTATAAATAGACATTCTCGTATTATTTTGGCAATAAATACATATAAACTTATATGATGCATCGCCAGAAGAGAAAATAAAAATAAGAAAATAATAATTGTAATAATTTTAAATTTTTAAAATTAAAATTTTAATTTTTGCACAATTTAATTTTAATTTTAATTTTAGTTTTAATTTTAATTTTTATATATTCGAGAATGAGTGCAAAAACACGAGACAAAATAAGGATTGGAAGAATTTACACATTCATTGCACTCTGATAAAGAAACAAGTTACATTTGATAATCTAGAATAAATAAAAGTAGATAAATAACTAAAAAATTAGTGTACAATTTGCTTACATTTTAATAATGTCAATATAAAAATTCGTTTTAGAAATCTTCTTTTTTAATCACCTGTAAGGACTGATCACAGCTGATATACGTGAGAATATATAGTTAACATTTATCTAGTAAAATTTCGTCATTGTGATGTACGTAAACGTGCGAATTTATCGAAATTCTTAATTACATGACAGATGTTTCAAAAGAATCCTTTATTAGCTCAATTCTATTTTATTAAATGACATTAACTGTTAATCGTCAAACTGTGTTATGTACACAGATGCTTAAAATGCATTTTAGGCACATGCCGATTAATTCCTTATACCTTCAAAGCTCCTATTCAATCGAAAAAACATCGATTAATACGACACATATTCGAAGGTATTGGAGTAACAACGTGTAATAAGCTCGCGATGAACTAGCCTGTCAAAAAAGTGACATCAAATTATTGCTATATTCTTGGTCTCTTTGTATAATCATTCGGATCTTTAGATGTACGTAGCTTTAGAATAATATATTATACCCTAATAGAAATTTCAAAATCCTTTACATCTGCGCAAGAACATCGTAGCTTGTAGATCGATTCCTATGTTAGTAACTCGGTTTGTTCCCTCTTCAGTTTGATCAGAAGTTAGAAATCTAAGGTGTTCCAACAATGTTTGAACGATGTGTTGTGCTGGCGTGCAGGACTCTTCATTCGACATACGTGACAAACATATCAGATATATGTTTGCCGTGGTATAAATTAACAATAGTTTCAATTGATGTTAATTTAAATTTAAATTTAAATTTTAATCTTCTTTATCATACATATTAGTTTTAGTGGGCTACAATTACAAATCAGATATATGTTTGCTGCAGATGCGAACATGGTATGCCCTACAATACTTTGTCTATTCACCCTACAACAATTTGTGAAATAATCAATTAATCAGATCAGTTAACTGGTTCTACGTATTTTCTAATTTATAAATAAAATATTTTAATCTTAAGATTTTATATAATTTTTAATTAATTTATATTAATTAATCAATATATTAATCAGATCAGCTAACTGAGTCTCCGCATTCTACATTATAATTTTATATTATATTTTCATGTTATATTTCTATATATAAATATATTAACATACAATATTATAATATTTCATATATACTAAGATACCCAACATAGCCGCGGTGAAAAATACATACTTGGCTATTGTAATATTTTATTCTAATACAGAATATATTTTTTACTATCCATCCACAAGTATAAAATCCTTAAAAGGTTTCCACTTAAGTGTTTAAATTTAATTTTAATGATATTTTGTTGATTTATATATTAAACTATGTCTGTTTTATTTTATATTTATAGTAACCTAATTTAAAATACGTATATATTGAATTATTTAAATAATTTTGTATAAAATCATAGTATAGTATGTATAGTATACATAGTATATAATAGTATAGTATATACTATATATACTATATAGTATATATACTATATATAGTATATATAGTATATATACTATATATAGTATATATACTATATAGTATATATAGTATACTATATATAGTATATATAGTATACTATATATACTATATCATAGTATAGTATATCATAGTATCTTATTCTAGTACAAAGTATATTATTTATTATTCTTCCATAAAAATTTTCCGCTAATTATTTTAAATTTATTTTTAATAATATTGCGTTGATTTATATATTTTACTATTTTCTGTTTGATGGTATTTTTATAGTTACCTAGTTTAAAATATGTATTCATTAAATTATTTTAATGATTTTGATTTTAATGATTTTAATGATTTCAAATTGTTGCAATTCTTAAAATTTCATTATTTAATGTATTATATTTTATATTATATGACATGCATGAATGCTTATGCAAACATGTTTCTTGTACATTTAAATATGTCATCTTTTCGATATAAATTACAAGTAGTTTTAATTGATGTTAATTTAATGTTCATATCTAGATATATACATTCTTTATCAATAATATTGGTTTTATAAAAATTATTAGAGTTAAATACACATATATCATCAATATATCGAAACATATATTTCATCTATATATTTATATAAACTTGATCGAATTTTTGTTAGATAGACGTTATATCTTTTTATTATATCTTTTTCCGAATATAAGACTAATTAATTGTACTAAGGCTTCTTTAATATTTACCAAATCTAAATTTGTATAAAGCGTTCTAAAATCGTAAGTATTTTGTGGAAATTAACTTATTTTAATTACTTTAAGTATTTTATTCATATAAACAGAAAGTGGTTTTAATGTACATTTGAAAGCACAACAAAAGAACCTAGATTCTATTGGATTTTTAGATAATTTTGAATTTTAATATAATATAGGTATAATTTTATTATGTAATTCAATTTTTATACCCTTCTTATCCATTATAGAACAGTGACTTGTAATAATTGTTTCTAAACTCAACTCACTACGTTCATATGTTAGATTTACATTTAAATCATTAGAATTAACCTCTTTCGTTAGTATATCATAATAAAGCGTTTTGCATATGAAGACAAAGTTATTACTAGCTTTATCCATAGTTTTATTATATAGTTAGCCTTTTATTTAGTAAGTTCTTTATACATATCTTTATTAATTTGATCTTTCCTTTTATAATTGTTTGTTATTTTCATTTTATTTTTAATTTTATCAAATATATAATCTTTCCAAATGTTTATCTTAGATATATTCGAGCTTTCACTATTAATCAGTTTACCAAAAAAACATTTAAGTAACGAATTGTAAATTTTAAAACTGTTTATATACAGTAATTTTAAATCTACATCAAAACCTCTCTTAGTTTTCTCACTGATGAAATATGTTGATTATAATGTTTTTTATATTTTAATTAATTAGTATTTTATATCTAATATTTAAAAGCACCGGGTATAAAACGCTCGGCATTTAACTAAGTCAAATATTAATTTACAAATTTTATAAGCTCTAATTGTAAATACAGTTTTTTAATTGATTTTTAAACGTTCTTTATTCGTATTGCAGTTTCAATGTAAGACGAAAGTATTTCATTCTAAAATGTTAAAACATAGATCTACTATTGTCGCCAACAAAACTTAGAGTTCAGTGAAGATTTGTTTAGTGTGTAGTGAGAATTCCATCTGAGCGCTCATTTACAACAAAAGCTCAGATGAACGCTCATGTTTAGTCTCTGACCTACCTGGTCATATCTGTGCTAAGTTTGCATTGCTAGAACACTGTCTTAGTTACCTTCTTGGATATCGCCTTTTGACTTGTCTGGACATAACGATAAATATTAATAGATTATTATATAATCTATTGTATAATAATATATAATTATATAATCTATATATTAGTATCTATTATATAATTATATAATCTATATATTAATATCTATTACATAATCTCTATATTCCATATAATAGAATATTAATAGATTATTATAAATATTAATATATATTTATACCCTTTTGATAGCATTTTCCTTAATTCATTGTTTTCGATTAATTCTAGATTTTAAGTACATATATGTTCATTTATTTTATTAAATTAAGATTTTTGCAATTGCATTCTGTCTCTAGAATGTTTCTAATATTATCGTTACATACTTATTTCAATTCTTTATTATTATTTCAAATTTTTCGTCCTAATGGGGGTAACAGCTTATACCTTATTTTAGGAATATATTTACTTAAATCTGACCCTATTATTTCTTTACTTTTAGAATTATTTAAAATCTACCTATATTTATGTTATCTATACATTTTTAATAAAGTTTATGGTTAGTATATATTTTTTAATAGTGTATATTTTTCATAGCTAATATATTTTATAATATATTAGTTGACTTTAGTTAAAATTCAGTTAAGTACTTAGTTTAGTTAATATTTAATGCATCCTTTAATTTAGTAAGTTCTGTATACATATCTTTATTAATTTGATCTTTCCTTTTATAATTGTTTGTTATTTTCATTTTATTTTTAATTTTATCAAATATATAATCTTTCCAAATTTATATCTTAAATGTATTTAAGCTTTCACTATTAACCGGCTTACTAAAGTAAGCATTTTAGTTATTATATAAAGAATTGTAAATTTTATCTATCGTTATTATTATTAAATCTATATTTATACATTTTCAAAATAATTTTAATTACATTTACAAGGTTACCCGCTAATATGTCGCATAAAAACATTATGTTTGAAACCATTTTGAATGGGTTGTTTCTAGTAGATCGTGCTATCGAATGCACATTGAGGAAGCCATTGCCAATGAAAATCCGATTCTACATCGAAGGGAATTAATGCATTCATTATAATGATGGGACAATCTGGAATCTCTGAACTGCACGATCCGTTTAAACACTTTCGACGCAGAAGGCCCCCATTCGCAGCAAAAATCAGCGGCACAAAGTGAGCTCTCTCAATACGCCCAACCCTTTCACCATATTTTGCTCGTTAATTCATAATACATGAATTTGGATGAGACAGGACCAGCTGAGTAGGATGGAGCAAGATGATTAAACACATTGATGTCCAGTAAAAACCGCTCCGTACCATCACCAACCAATCCATTACACGAAATGTCTGAGCGCGCATTAGCATCAGTAGTAGTCGTAGTAGCGTCGAAAATCACAAACTCGGTTACTGCCTTAAAAGTAGGCTCAATGCATACACAGTTTGTTGCGCACGATAGCTCGTTAGCAATCAAATCTCGAACTATATTGTGGCGGATTATCGGCAACCTACCTGCCTGACAATACTGGGCATATGACATGTTGAACAAATCTCACACTGACAAGAAGGCGGGTTGTGTGGCTGCCATCCATATCGGGTTTCAAAAGCATCGTAAAACTGCAGTTTGCTGAGTGTATATTCAGCCTTTCTTAAAGGCTTAGCCGATAGTCAAGTCGAAGCCCTCTTTTGAGAGGCATATTCAAGAATAAGATTGTCATTAAAATCGTTTTGCTTGACGTGCAAGAAACGATACCGAAAAACTTCAATTCTTTCAAAATAGATGTCGGCTGCAATGAGATTTTGCTCAACGACTAGAGCATTCCCGGACAGTCCATCTAGCAATGGTCTGCTTATCCTAACCGAAACTTCATGCGCGAAAGGCGACCCACAGTCTGAAAGTTCTATCCCAAGTCAGCCAAAACCAATAGGAAGCTCAAAGGCACGCCAATATCTGTTCAGGTTGATGATTTCAGTAATTACCGACATTAGGTCGTTCATAACAGTATTACGGATACTTTCATAATATGCTGTATTCACAGGACAGGTTCGTTGAATGAAATTCCATCTGAATTTTAGAAATTGAATGAGTGCTGAGCAGGCAATGTGGGGGCTTTTGTGGGCAACTTTAATGGTGTTTAGTATCATTACATTTCACTCTTCAACCTTTGATCTAACAAGGTCCTCAACTAAATCAATAGTCCCAACAGCTGAACAAGGAACACGCAAGCCATCGCAGACAACTTTCAGACCTGACTGAGCCAAAATATTAGACGCTTGAAGATGGTTACTAACATGTACTAGTAACCGACATTTCTCAGGGTTTACATAGAAACCGTACTTGGGACCAATTGTTCGGATGAGATTCCACATTTTAAGCAACTCGTGGTCCTTACCAACACAATGAGCATCGTCGGCAAACCAACGTTGATCTACTCCAGGGAATTAATTTTTTAAGCACATTATGAGTGGTAATGTCGATGCCGCAAATGATATCATGGCAAGTGAATCGCGCTGTGTAAATCCTTCTTTGGAATACATTGTTTCGTCGTTTATCTTTAGGACAGTATCACTTTCGTAAAAAGTTCAAAGGACCGTATTTAACGAAGGGCAAACTCTATCCACATTAGTCAATGCAACCTTCCGATTTATCCTATTGAACGCGTTGCTAGCATCTAGTTGTAGAACACAGCTAAATTCATTCTCTGAATACAACTCCCTAACAGAATAAATAGCCGTTTCCACTCCACCTCTTTAACCGGCACATAATTGAACAACGGACGCCACATCTTGAAGGTCCAGCGAGATCCTGCGAGATCCTGTATCTTTCCAATTATACGACGGAGAACATCGCTAATCCCGATCGGTCGAATTCTGGGATTTCATCGATTGGAATAAGACGGCAAACTGTAAAGGCATCAAGATCATTCGGACGTAATTCAGTTGTCGCAACCAAAATCGACAAATCAGCAAGACTCTTAGCTAATCGAAGCGAGCTCTGGCCAAATGACTCAAGCACGCCAACCTGAAACATCGATACCGGATGGACCAGTAATACCTTGAGTGTGACGGGATGCATTGATTACGTTATCTGGAGAGATATCGCAAAATCTGATATGGTGCTGAGTATGTAATTATATTTTATAATTATATTTTATGGAATCAGATTATATTTTATGGGACCCCTTAGCGGGTAACCTTGTAAATGTAATTATTATTATTTTGAAAAAAAAATATTTATACTTTTTGGGCGTCAATATAATGGTTTATTATTCACTATCCTACTTCCGCCAATTGCTTGTACCAAATCATTAAATCCTAATGGTTACAAGTAATAGAGCGTTTTAATTGTTTGTAATTGTTCTAACTGTTTATGTTTATCTTTTTTAGTTTTTTTTTAGATTTTATTATTAATATTTTATTTTTCATTTCTTTTATCGTCATGACTTTTAGTCAAATGTTTAACTGGATTAACAGAATTTTATTGAAGATTAGAATCATGCTGATAGTTCGCCATTAAAATTTTGAATAATTGCTTAACGACCCTGGGGAAATTGTCTCCTTATTAAATATTGATATATAGATAAATGATTTTAAATAGTATTAAAATAGGAACAGAATTTTATCTAAAATGATAATCACACTGACAGTTCGCCATAAAAATTTTGAATAACGGCTTGACGACCCTTGAGGACATTGCCTGCGTTTTAAAGCTTGAGATATAGATATCATTCTCCACAATCCATATACAGTAATTAGAATTAGTAAAGCTAAATTAACAAAAATCTAAGTTTAATACAAAAGTAGCTTTTTACCTATACAAAATAGATACGTATTCGGTAATAAAGTCTTTGCATCTTGTGAATCTGGAAGAACATACAAATATTATGATCAATAGTTTTAAAAAGTATTAACTTTTAATATCATATACAATTCACAATATCAGCAATATTATCTAACAAATAATTCATCTGTTTGTTAAATTTACTTATTAATTATTTCAAAACTATTAATTATGAAATAATTAAGTATTCGGGTTGTATATTTGTTGAATGTTTAAGAAATAAACGTTAAATTCGCTTATAATTAAAGCAAAATTTCTAATTTTAGTAGTTTTAATACTAATTTAATGATTATATGAAGATTTGTGTAACAAAAAACATTTCTGCTAATTTTGTTTTATAATAATATAATATATGTAATTACATATCTAATTGTATAGTGTAATTGTATTTATAATTGTAAATTGTAATTATATATTTATATAATTATATAATTTACAAATTATATATTCTATTTTATAATTTTATAAATTTTCTATTATTGTGAAAGCTCTAAAGTCAATCTAAGATGCACGTCAAGAAGTGACTGCTAGCCCCCAATATGGCGTTTCCACCTTCGTCATCACTACAGGGTTGTCTCATCAGTATGCTTCTGTAGCTACACAACTTCGACAGTACTTGCTTCTCAGTAAACCTATGAAAGTTGTTCACTAAGCGCACGCTCCTACACCGGTTACATTACATATGGAATGGTTTAGTAAACAGTGGCTTCACGGGGCAGCACATGTGCTATCGTTCCTTGGGCTAGGCGTCCGGAATAAACTTCCCGACAAAGTTTGTAAAAAATCATGCCGGTTTACACTTTCCGGTGTAAACAGGAAACACATAGGATCTAATCATAAGTGTTAGGTCCTGGTAAGTAAATTATTTGAAATCAATACTCTTAACAGTTTTAGTTCCTAGTACATGGATGTGTACTAGAAGGACTTATTGAGCTCTCTAGGTATGATGCACTTCAATCCAGTTGTGCAGCAGCCCCTACTGATGAGACTCAAAAGTCGAAACAGCATAGAGTCAGTTTATGCAGTATAGTCTCCTCGATTCCTTCAATCAGAATATAAAAAAGGTTTATTGAAATTCTTTCTTGTTAATATATACGTCACCTGTAGGGGCTGCTGAAACAAAATATTATTATGCCAAATAATAAACCTGACGCAACTTTAAATATTTTGTAAAGATGTTGTAAACGATTCTTTTGTTTAAATAATCCTCTCTCTTTTATTTTTATACTTTATTTAATTTTTATAGTACTTTAATTATTATTTTTTAATTTTTTCTAATTTTTTTAAAATTATTTATTTTGAATGAAAATATTATGGTAATTATTTTTATTTTGTTTCTAAACTATTTTGTACCATCCTTTTTCATTGCGTTTTGTTTACCTTCAAAAGTTGCCGAAATCGTGTCATAATTCAAACAACAGTGAAAGGAGCTGGTAACCGCTAATAACAGCAGCACCTGCCCAAAGCAAATGGCGGTGATCGTTTTGATTTTTTTATATAAGCATGTACATTTTAAAAAGCATTGTAATTTTCTGAAGATGCTAACAGAAAGCGAAATATTAAAAATAATTTCTTCTTCCTTTGACCCAGCTCCAATAATTATTTATAATTAAATCTGTGAATAGAAAGTTGTTGCTATATGAAAATTACTTAATGTGTAAATCATTTTATATCACCTTCGATAATCATAAAAATGACCAATATCCAATGAAATATAATGAATCACTTCATTAATAAAATGGCTTTTCAGTGATGTTTTAAACCTAGAATCTATGAAATTGAATGTTGAGTCACAAATTTAAACCTGATTTGTAATTCTAATAAGTTACGATTTTATAATTAGAATTCAAATTGTTGAATTTATTTATTTACTAAATATCAATTAAAAGTGAATTAACACGATTTATAATGGATCAATCAATAATGGATCAGTATTAGCTATTTAAAAGGATTTAATTATATTTAAGCATTTTTTAAATATTTTATAATTTCGGAAAAAATAATTAGATACTAAATTTCAGATGTTCTAATAAAGTCATTCATTACATTTCATAATGTTTTTTTTTCATATTGTACTGCTGTATCAAAAATAAGATCAATACCTGTGACGATAATATCGTGCCACAATCGGAAAAATTTCAGCTCACAGATGCAATCAAATACAATTTCATAATGTAGTAATTTTACTTCGATGGCAACTTTAAATTAAATATTTACTAATAAGATCCTTTAATTTAATAGGTGTGTGGTTGTTATGCGTTCAATAATAACAGCTACTTTGTAGATGTCAACTCTGGAGCCAAGATTGATTCTAGTGACCGTACCGGACACGAAGGTCGCGGATAAAATCGCTGACATTGTTGTATCGACTGAATTAGCGGCATGTGTTAATATTGTCCCCGGTATAACGTCTGTCTATAAGTGGGAAAATAAAATGAACAGAGATGCTGAACTTTTATTAATGATTAAAACAATTCAAGCTCAAGTAGAAAATATTATTCGATGTGTTAATGAGCACCATCCATATGATGTACCGGAAATTATAACCGTACCACTAGATAAAGATTCATCGTCAAAACCTTATATAGATTGGGTAATAAAGACAGCATCACCTAGCGGAAACAAGATCGTTTGAAATTTTCCATTAAATTTGAAAATTGATTAAATCGTGTAGTTACATTTTTATAAAGAACTGATTGCTTTGAAACTGCTTCATTTAAAAGTAATTTTAATTGTTATTTTGATAAATTGAATTTAATAAATAAATTAGTATGTAATTGCTTTAATTTTCAATTTAGAAATTTTTTATTAATTATTAAAATTTACAGATTACAAGATTTAAATTTTGACGAAATATTCAAAATTTAAAATAATTAATGATCACAAATTTCGAAATTCAAAGTTGTGATGATTTATACAATTTTATAAAGATACTTTTGAGATTAAAATATTTGAATTTAATGGTTAATTTACCAAATATTAATTCAATTCAGTATTATATAAATCATCTATAATAATATATATAATATATATTATTATTTTTGATACGTCAATATTACCACAATAATCAAAATTAATTAACATAGATATTATATATAATTAATATATATTTATATCTCTTAATCCTATATATATCAAATGTTAACAAGTATTTTAATGTACGACTATTTGTATCCAATGTTTTTATTTTCTACTTCAATGTATCTACATATGAAAATGTATCATGACCATGTAGTGTTTATGGATTTTAAATCGTATTAAGTTAATGAAATAATCATTAACTACACCACCTAGTTTAATTTTTAAAATTTTGGATGTATAACATAGAATAATGGTTATTTCAAAATAAAATATAAGCCTTTATACTTTTTTACAGTATAAGTAAAATTTATAACGCTTGTTTATGACACCTTGGGTCGGCAGAATCCTTAATGATATTTAAACTACAAACTAGATATTTTGAATCAAATAATAAATCATCAATAATTTAATAATCTTTAATAATTATTTTTTGAAAATTACTTAGTTTATAATTGTTGATTGAAATATATTAAATTATTTATTTAATAATTTTTATTAAAATTATGATTACCGCTTTGTTGATAATACTTGCATGCTTGGTGATCCCTGAAATGTTTACACGGGATGTAATTCAGATATTTGCATGCGTATTCACAATGAATTGTATCGTTTTGATCACATCTGTATAATCCATCTATACATTTGTCTGTTAAAGATAAAAAAAACCATCGATTTGAAAAGTTGGAAAATTCAAATCGAAAAATATCAGAAAAAAAGATTTAACCGATGCATAAACCAAATCGTTATGGTTGTAAAAGTTCACAATAATAATAGCAAAATTGCCCAGTTATAAAAGCATTTAAAAATCTAAAAGCAGATGTAATTTTTTAAATTATAATTTTATCCACGTTAAGCACTAGCAAATACATTTACTGCATTATAATCTGTCAGGTTATAACCACTTTTTATAAAATATAGCATTTTGTCAATTCGTTTATACTGGATACAACAAATTAAACGGCATATAGGTAAATGACTTCTGATATTCTCGCTAGTATAGCGTAGTTAACTGGTTAGCAAAGGCATGTCAGTATATCATTTTAATAATTTAAAATAATTTATAACATTTAATTTTTTAAACATCCATTTGTTCTATTTAATTGTAATTATTTATAGAATGAAACCAAAGAAACGAGAATTTATTCGATGAAAAGCTTCAGTTCAATAATTCAATAACTGCTGCTATCATCAGGAACTACTGTTTCACAGCATGCAAAAGTTGCGTGTTGTGAACACGAAATGTTTTAAACTGAACCATTTTATCGAATGAATTGTCATTTATTTGATTCCATTCTATAAATAATAACATTTAATGATTAATTTTCGATATTTCGACAGAACAACTCTGTTATCAAAAAGAATTTAAGCTGGCGTTTTTAATATTTTTGTAAATTATAAACCCAAACCTGTGCTTCCGTAAATGAATTCAGACAATATTAACAAAGCAATAATTACTCAAAAATAATTATAATTATCAGTTTAAGTTTAATATTAACATATAAACCAAGATTTTAATTTTTAGTAACATAAAACCAATAATATTTATCCTGATATATTCAATTTGATCATACATGTGATTATCCTAAACAACAGTAACTTTTCCTTACAAGTCGTTATAGCAATCCAATAATAATCCAGAGTTGTAGTACTCTATCTATTTTCGATTACTTTTTACTTTTATATATAATTACATATATTCTTTCCAACTGTATGCACAATATATACAGTTTTTACCATCAATATTTGTTTTATTTAGAATTAAACTATCTGGATAAATTGGTTCGTGTATTAATTTACAAATATTAAATACTACATATTTAATATCTTTATATAATTTAAATTTATTTTTACCCAGTTCTGAACAAATTCATATGTTATCTTAATATTGATGTAATGATTACATTAATATCTTATTAATAATTAATAATATTTTAATAACAAGTTGATGATTTATATATTTTACGATTTTCTGTTTGATTTAGTTGTCATTATTTTGATTATTTATTAATACATAATTTAATTTGATTTATTAGAAGCTATAAATTTCTTTTGTAATAAAATGAACTTTTAGATAAAATAAATATATTTTTCAATAAATACCGCTAAATTTTTAAAATAAAATTTCAGAAATTTATTTTATGTCTTTAAATTTAAGTTGTTGAAGTAATTTTATTGCAGAATGTAAGATTCTTCAATAAATTAATTGTAAAAATATATTGTAAATTATGATTTTATAACTATTTCTAATCCGATACATCCTCAGTTATTTATTAGTTAATTCATAAAAAATGATTTTTATTTTAAATTTCAATTTTAAACTTTAACTTGATGTAAATTATATAAAATCTTTATTATTTATAGTTATCTATTATTTAATTGTTTTTTATTTAGCATTAAATAAAAAAAATAAAATATAGAAAATACATAAAATATGTCTATATAAAATACATAGACTCAATTAGCTGATATGATTTTCATTATGAGTTGAAAATACGAAAAGAATATAAAATATTATGTAAATAAGCTAATTGAGTCTACGTATTTTATACTGCATTTAATACAGAATCAACAAATACAAATTTATTTTTATTTCACAAGCTGCTTCCCGTATCATCAGATGATGATACTAACAGCGAAATAAAAAAATTAATTTGTTTGTTGATCATGTTATAAAAATTCAAATTTAAATTTATATCAATTATGTCAGCTAACTGAGTCTACAGTTAGCTGACATAAAAAATCATCTACAACTAGCTGACATAAAAAATCATCTACAGTTAGCTGACATAAAAAATCATTCGGCGTCTATTCATTAATCCAACATAGAATTTGGGCTAAATACATGCTAATGAGGTATTTTCTCTGATGAAATTTGATTATCGATTATCTTATTCTAATACAAAATTTATTATTTATATGGTATGTATGAATACTCATGCAAAAATATGTTTAATAATATTTTGTAGTTTTTTACGAAACCTGATCACATAGCAGTTCCTCCTGATGACCTATAATATTAAATATAACTTATATAACTAATATAACTTATACTATATTGTATTATTGACGCAGAGTATATTATTAACTATGCATCCATAAAGAAATTCTGATTAAGAGTTAACATTATTTTATAATAATTT
The DNA here is from genome assembly GCA_012934845.2 of Pomphorhynchus laevis. Lineage (NCBI taxonomy): Eukaryota > Metazoa > Acanthocephala > Palaeacanthocephala > Echinorhynchida > Pomphorhynchidae > Pomphorhynchus > Pomphorhynchus laevis. The sequence goes on along the minus strand of WNNJ02001344.1, from coordinate 198,681 downwards.
ATTCATTTATGATTTTACATTTTTTAATATTATTGTGTTGATTTATATATTTTACTATTTTCTGCTTGATGTTATTTTTATAGTAACCTAGTTTAAAATATGTATCTATTAAATTATTTAAATGATTTTGAAGAAAGCCAATATCATTACATATTGTTGCAATTCTTAAAATTTCATTATTTAATGTATTATATTTTATATTATATGGTATGCATGAATGCTTATGCAAAAATATGTTTTTTATGATTAAATTTAAATTATATTTAAATGACATATAAGAGTTTAAAGAGTTTAAACAAAGAGTAAATTTATTCATATATTGTGTTGAAATAAATTTTCTGCTTGAAATATCATAACTATTAAATTATTTAAATGATTTGAAGAAAGCAATAACGTATATCAATAATGTATTATATTTTATATTATATGGTATGCAATAAAAAATATTTTTTTTATGATTTTTTATAAAATGTGCATATTAATTAGTTATATCAATACAATAACATATTAATTAGTTGGTTGTTAAAAGTATTATATTTATAGTTGTATTTATATTTATAGTTGGTTGTTAAAAGTATTATATTATATCACATGTCATATTTGATATTGTTACATATCAAATCATTTATTTTTATCATTCTAAACATGAAGACTTACACTTAATTCATGTTGCTGAATTTCAAATCCAGTGATATAAATTGCATACAACGACACGATGTCTTTGTCTGCAATTTATATTACAATTTATCACGGTAAAAATCATTGGATCAGAGGTAGAATTTTCCCCCCTAGGCGATCAGAGGTAAAATTTCCCCCCCTAGATCACTACGAACAGCTACTTTTTTTTCCTCCTAAACTATAAATAAAAAAAATTCAGATTTACCCCATGGATAACCTAGATCACTACGAACAGCTAATAATTAGCTCAACACAGCAAGATTTTATAGACCACTTGTTTGATTCAAGGTATTTAGTTCGGTCTATGAAATGCATTATCTGTGATACTTATATGAAGCTTAGTCTTTATAAACGTTCTATTGATGGATATGGTTGGAGGTGTTATAAGAATGGCTGCACAAACTTAAAAAAATACATTTCAATACGAAAGGGAAGTTTTTTTGATGGGTTTTCGATTGATATTAGAACTATTTTACGTGTGTTAATCAAGAAATGTGTGAAGCAGCCAACACACTCAATAATAGCCTCTAAAATTACATCGGATCGGACCATTAGAAAAATTTTTTATAAACTTAATAAGTTGATACCGGAAACTGATTTTAGTGAAGATAAACTTGGTGGCCCTGGAAAAATAGTGCAAATAGATGAAACCATGTTAAATTACAAGTGTAAGTCTCATCGTGGAAGATCTTACACAAACAGAACCGACGCTTTGTGTATTGTCGAGGTCGGGGATAAAATTGAAAGATCCTTTGCTAGAGTAATCGCGGATAAAGCACAAACCACTATTCTACCCATAATATCCTCACAAGTGCTTCCCCATTCGACTATAATGACCGACGAGCACAAGTCGTATAGCAGATTAAATAAAAATGGATATGAACATAAGACAGTATGTCATAAATATAATTTTGTTGATAAAAATACTGGTGCTCATACTCAGTCTGTGGAGTCCTTTAACGGCCAAATAAAAAACGAAATAAAGAAGCAGAAAGGGGTATTAACTACATATAGACCCAATTTCCTTAAAGAGTTTTGTTTATTTTATAACAATCGTGAGAAATATCAGTATATAATTTTTGATTTAATAAAAGTTTAATATGATTAACGATTTTTATTTATTTATTTATTTTATTTATTTTTTTAATTTATTTATGTATTTATTTTTTATTTTTTATTTTTTTATTTTTTATTTTTTTATTTTTTATTTTTTTATTCATCAGAGGTAGAATTTTCCCCCCGGGGGGAAAATTCTACCTCTGATCCAAATCATTTCAGTATTGTTTAGTATTTTTTTAATTTCAATAAATTTATATTTTTGATTATTTTATTGCTTAAATTAATATTTATTGTTTTATTTTAAGCAATCAATTTTTATATTTGTAATTACTTATTAATTTATTTCAAACTGAAAACTTCAAAACTCGTTACTAGTTTCTTCACTTGTTTTTAATATTGACTTCAATTCTATAATTTTGCAATTTATACTTTGAAATTTGTTTCAGATCTGTCATATTGCTGTCATTTATTTTCAATCATCTGCTTTTAGCGACATCCTAATAATCTCGCTGCAAGCCTTTTATATTTGTTGACTTGTTATTTAGAAAATCAGGTATGAGAATATCACAAATGACAGAATCCCACAATATCTGAAATCGAATAAGCAATTGTCTTATTAGTTCGATGAAAGTAATTGATTCTCTAGGGTGGGCATAAGAAATTTAATCATTTCAGCTGCACGACAACGTGTAATCGTCGTCTATTATATTTCTCAAGAGCAACGCGAGTACTCAGATGCAATTACGCTAAATTATAGCAATTTTACTAATTATAGCAATTTTTCTAATGATGAATTCGAAAATTATAGCAATTTTTCTAATGATGCATTTAATAATCTAACCTTAAATTACTTTAATTTCAGTTCCTATTCAAATCTACCATGATGCTATGATATCGATAATTTATATCTAAATCTGAATCTTTAATATAAATCTTTAATTATTTTAATTTTAGTAATTTAAATTTAATTTACAGAAATTTAAATTTTACTTATTTGTATTTTGCATAAATTTATTGCTCTGAATGCCGGTAATTACATTTTTATCTGTGTTTTTGTGTAAATTAATAAAAATATGTATTTATGTAAAGAATTTAATATAAAATAGTAAATTAAAGAAATTAAAAAAGTAGGCAAAATTTAAAAAACAAATTGTCCGCACAAATTGTCTTCATTTCAAAAATTCCCTTTGCTCAAATTATTCTCTTAATGTAATCCGATGATTTTGGGAAAGCATAAAATTTGCTTGAATTTAGTTAATTGATACGTTCGTATAATAATATCACGCGAAAGAATTAAGAATTACAAAAATTAATAATAATTAATTTTTCATAATTCTGCAACTGAAGCTATAAAATCATTTCGCCAATAAGTGCCAAATTAAGTTATAGCCTTTTAAATATTGCTATAAATATTTCAATATCTATTTTAATTTGTTAAATTTGCTCTAGGCATGCAAAAAATTTAAAAGTTAACTTTTTTTTATTAAATTTAAAATTTAATACTAAAATTATTAGTAAGTTCAGATATAAAATTGAAATTTTTATGCAAAAATATGTTTCTTGTAAATTTAAATGTCATATTTACGATATAAATTAAAAGTATTTTTAATTGATGTTAATTTAATGTTCATATCTAGATATACACGTTCTTTATCAGTTTTATTAAAAATAAGTTTACCTGGATAAATATGTTCACTTATTGAATAAAAATTATTATTTATAAAATTTATTTTTTACAATTTTTATTTAGTTTGTCAGATATAGATTATAAAAATCAGCAAGTCCTTAGTTAGCAATTTCTTGATATTATACTTACTACAAAATAGGCGCTCATCTGATGAATCGTGACAATCAGCGTAGCCATCACACAGTTTTGTCCAATCGACAAAATGTCCATTTCCACAATGGAATTTCATACCATCAGATAACACATCATTTAAGCATAGCAGTAAGACACTAATAATCATAGTTTTCTCCACTTGAAAACTGTTGATGTTTTTAAACACAATTCAACGAATGTGTAATTATTAAATCTCTTTTGTATTTCAATTAAATCTAATTACTTGTTGATCCCTTCAAAAGTCTGCATTGTAAATTTATGATACGAAAATTGTAATCAACATTAAATTTGAAATAAAACCCCATGATTAAAACCCCCTGGCACAATTTCATTTTATCTCTAAATTTCTAATGCTATCATTCTGCAACTGAAGCTATAAAATCATTTCGCCAGTAAACCGAGTGCCAGATTAAGTTATAGCTTTTTAAATATTGCAAACGAATTTGCCAAAATGCACAAGCATTCTTTAAGTTACACTTTAAAAATACAAAATCGGCATTCGAGCATGTAAAAACGTTTCCTGTTAAAATGTGAAAATATTATACTAATGTTTGTTACCTAATTTGTTTTGTTCGCTTGCCTTTATTAACTGACTGCTGTAAATTCTTTAACGCTTACTTTTTTATAAATTGCGTTTTATTGTATATTTTTAGATCGATACTAAATATATCGAAAAATGTATCTGCTCCATAAACGTATTTAACCCATTGAACGATGTATATCAAGTTTTGGATTCATTACGATTGAATATAACAGCACAGATATGATCAAAGATAAACTGTAAAAGCTCATTTAAATTAAAACTTTGTACGAAAAGAATGCACATTTGGTGATCTCACTTCACATAACAGCAGAGAGGAGATCAAAGATAAACTTCAAAAGCTCAGTTTAGAATAAAGCATTCAATTGTGATAATTTGTTTTTGATTTATTCCCCAAGACAATAGTTACACCTATATTCTTTATTTCAATAACTATTTATGATTTTGCTTTACTATTAAATACAATGAAAGAATTTTGAATACCTTTTAATAGAAGTAAGTATATTTTTTACTATTTCCAACATACTTTCTACATATTTTCTAATAAAAAGTATTAGAACGGAAACGCTCTCACAAAATCAACCTACTAACGAATTTGCGAACGTATAAAACAATAAATTATCTTATTTTTTAATTTTGTTCCGATTTACTAAATAATCTTCTTTAGTTTCACTTTAAAAGTTTTCATCTCGCATATAATATTAAATTTCGGAAGAATTTAGCTCAAAAACAAGGCAATTCAAACAACTGTAAATGATCATATAACATAATATACCTGCAATATGAATATTGCGTTTTTAGGTAATTTTCAGTTTACAATAAATTTACGTTAATTAAGTCACAAGTGAGCAATCGATTTATAACGCAAATATTGCATCTACATTAAAAAATAATAATTAATCACGTAACGAGATCTAAGCCAATGATTTCAGATATTTGTTTTGATTTAAAAATGTAGATGCACATTCATTATATTTTTATAGATTATGCATATCGTAAGTACGTATTAAAGTATAAATAAAGAAATAAATAATATAAATAAATATAAATAAATAATATATTATATATTATATAATATATTATATTTATTATAATATATTTATATTATAATAAATAGAATATTTATATAATATTATAAATAATATCATAAGTATTTATTTATTACAAAGCAGTATATTTAAATTCATTTATATACAAATGTCAAATCTTCAAGCCCGATACTCTCTTTTTACAAGATTAAGTAAAAAAGAATATATTAAAAACAGAATTGAAATAAATAAAGAAGCAAATAAAATTACTTAATTGGTGCAATCTATACATATCAGGAAACGAAATAAATTCACCATTTAAAATATTTTATTTTTACACTATAAAATTTTACATACTATGACTCATTATTATTAAATTATACTCTAATTTTTTAAAGGCCGAGTTAAAAATATAAAGCGATGGTCTGGTAATCGATTATTGGAGTATAAGTATATACCACCCAAATATACAGACAACCCAAACATACACACAACCCAAATATACAGATAACCCAAATATACAAACTACCAAAATATACAGATCACCCAAATATACAAACTACCCAAATATACAGTTCACCCAAATATGCAAACTACCCAAATATACAGACTACCCAAATATACAGACTACCCAAATATACAGACCACCCGAATATACATACCTTCCAAATATACAAAATACCCAAATAAACATATCACTCATATATACCAAACACCTAAATATACAGATTTCCCAAATATACAGACCACCCAAATATATAGATTAGCCAAATATACAGACCACCCAAATATACAGATCACCCTAATATAAAGATCACTTAAATATACAGACCGCCCAAATATAAAGAACACTCAAATATACAGATCACTTGAATATACAGACCACTCAAATATACAGACCACCCAAATATACAGCCCACCCAAATATAAAAACTACCAAATATAAATACCACCAAAATAAATACCACCAAATATAAATACTTCCAAATATAAATACCACCAAATATACACACAACCCAAATATACAGACCTTCCAAATATACAGACAACAAATAATCAAAATACCCAAATATATAGACCTTCCAAATATACACACAACCCAAATATACAGACCTTCCAAAAATATACAGGCACCATAAATATACAACACACCAGGATATTATAACCCAAATATAGATAAATCAGATAACCCAAATATACGCACAACCCAAATATACGGATCACCCAAATATACAGAGCACCCAAATATCAATCGTTAGAAGTATTATATATTTACTTACTAATTTAAAACATTTTGCCATGTCTGATCTCCATTACAACCTAGATTCGAAGACTGATCCTAGTATTCTTATTAATCTCTTCTGGTTTCCCAGAATAGCACTAAATAGTTTAATATGGCATCCTAATTTTTGAAATTCGTATTGAATTAGATTGTTTTTCGTTGGGTTTGACACAAATCAAATTTCGAAAGGCGACTAGCAATCCCATTCGTTGCAGATTTTATTCTGTCCTCGACTCTTCTGCCAGGCAAAAATCTCTTTTAAACACCTGTGATATATCGTCCGCGTAAATAGTACCATTTGTGTTTATATCCAAGAGTTAATCCAAAACATCTTACCGTAATCATGTACAAGATTATTGATAAAGGGGACCCTTTTGCAAGTCCCTTGGATAACTTATAAAAAGGGTCATTGTCATTTTCAAAGGAGAAACTACTACTCTCCAAAATCCCCACAGTTGACTCGGAATGGTCGATGACATATCATCTTTTTTCAACGTTTTCGTTACTGAGTCGAGTGTTAGGCTGTCGAAAGTTTGTGACATATCCAGGAAATACAGTAGCGCTGGCCTTGCATCCTTGATGAGAAAACTCTGCTAGACCCTAACTGCTTCCACAGTTTTCTGCCACTACGAAACCCCTTAATATATTCACCCAACAATTCCTGAGACTCGTAGTGACGATTCAGGTATTTTGTCAGAGGTTTCTCCTAGACCACCGCCATATTATTGAATATGGTGATTTGTCTCGTATCGTTAGCCGTTGATACCTATTGACATTTTGGAATAAATATCACTTTATAGAGTGAAATATCAAGCCAGGCTGATATTTCACTTCACCGCTGCCAGACTGCAAGAGGAGAAGTTCACAGTCTAGCGTCATTTTGATTACAAGAATTTCTCGTTGATCAACTTGGTGGAAGCTGCGTACGACATGATAACATTAAATGACGTCATAGTCGTGATTAGCCACGTATCCAAAATATCTTCGACTGTGATATTATCTTCCACTGAATGAATACGTTGGGAAAACAAAATATTCATGTTGTTGTATACTATGTTGTAATTGTTGTTTATTATGTTGGGAAAACGAGCTTCAACCACGTTTGAAACTGCCTATCTTCTGAGCATACTATCACATTCGCTAGATGTTTCTTTTTCACTTCTTCGATTACAATCCTAATGCCCTTGCGATCCATTTGGAAGTTGCTGATCTTAAGATTGAAAGGTGATCGGTCTTAAGATCAACCATTAAAGGCATCACCTTAATGGTTGACTGCTACTATTCTGTTGAGAATATTATGTAGAACAGTAACATCCTAGCATCACGTTTCATTAACTCTTCATCTATTTACGCTAGGAGTAGGTAACTGAGAAACTGTCTCTGAAAAGACGGATTATGATCAGCGCTTAATCTTCATAGTAGATTTTAATATGCACATCCATATGATTGTATTTCGCCAATTGTGGTCTTTTTGTTAGCCGATGTTTATTTGCCGAATTAAATAATATGTTATTTAGATTATATAAATCTAAATATTAATAGGTAATATTAATTGTCCTTTTTAAAAGGACAATTAATTATTAATAAAATTAGAACTAAAATCATTTAATTATCCATGTCACTATTCACTCTCAATTCATTAGATATTTTCATATATTTACACATTCACTTATTATATAATTTAAAGTTTTCATTAAAAGCATTTTAATTTTTTATTGTATACTTGAATACCAGCATTAATCAGTTGAAATTTGCTTTTCTTTTGACCATTTCTTCCTTCCAAGTCCAGTATACAAGCTCATGCCCGCACTTAAAGCCATCAAATTTTTTGTTTTTATTCATTTTAATTTTAATTGAATATTTTTTAATTGACTGTAAGTTGTGATTGACTTGTGATGCCGATGGTGGTTCCTTCCTGTAGAATTATGAGCACATAGAGTTGGTTTAAAGTTGATAGCATTATGCTAGAAAGATAACATTCGATGAAAGATAACATTCGATGTGCCGCTTTTTACACCGTTGCATCTGACGGAGGATGAGGTGCCCCCAACTTGGCATACTCTTCTTTGGAATACATTTCCTTTCGAGAATGTTTCTTCGCAACTTTTAAGATGGCAGATCCTCCAGAGTCGATGAAAACATAGGGATCAACTCTATGATTATTTTTGTCTCTTCAGAATCTGCACTCTTTAAACAAATAAAGCGATTTGTTTTATTTTGGAATGTAACAGTTTTTGTATTTATATTTTTATAATCATTAATTGTACTTTCAATCATTTGTTTTCAACTATTTTATTTATTTTTCTTTAAAATTTAATGAACTTCAAAAATTCTTATTTTTTGCCGCTAATGTTGTCATCTTGGCTTCCAGTTCATTCAGTCTGCCTATCAACACCCTCATTTCTGAGTCATATTAATCAACATACTGATTTTTTATTGCTTGTATATAAGGGTGTGCTTCCTCGCATGGTTTTTCATTCTCACAATCCACATATTTTAAGTAGTCTTTAAAGTGGGTGCATTACACATGCGCACCTACTTTAAAGTGGGCCATGTGTAAGAATAAGACTTATGGGAATTTTTACAGTTTACGCATTTTGACTTATCAGACCTTTTTTGCGGTTTGGTGATTTGTGATTCTCTCTGAAGTGCAAGCAATGCGAACTACCTTTCGAGCAGATGTACGAAAAGTGCCATCAACATTGACATCTTTGCAGTGAGGATACCTGAATTTCAGGTCATCCTCGTCAAACATGATTAATTTGACACCATTATCCAAAATCCACGGTCTAGAGAATCACGGTCTCTGTAAATCATATACATATCGTTTCAACAGAAAAAAGCTGTAAAGACCTGTATTTCTTATTATTTTCTCTCATATTTTTTATTATCATTTCTTATTCTTTTTTCTTGTAACAAACCTACATTTTCCTATTATTGGCATTGTCGGCTAAAACCTTGAAATCATCATCTTCTACAGACGACGGAACATTCTTAAGAATACATGCGGCTCGCAAAGAAGAGTATATCACATTAAGTTCTTTTAATTTTACGAGATTCAACTTTGCGATTTCTTTAACTTTGAAACGTTGGCATGTTATCTTGGCAAAGTCACTTTTGAAAACGTTCCGCTCAAAGATCCCTCCTTTAGAGTAGCTATCTTTGACAATTAGTCTTATGCTCTTTTGAAAAATAACTTTGCCTCTATGTTCTCCCACATGATTTTCAGCGCAAAAGCATCCTGCCTTATTGACAGAGGCATATTTTGCACTGGAAACTCGTTTACAATCTCATTAATAACTTTATCAGTAGATAAATCTGCTTTAAGTTTTTGAGTGTCTTGGATCTCTCAAGTCATAAAGAAAAACAAACAAAACTGGAATAAAATGAAATAAAAATCGAAATATATTATATTAGTCAAATTACTCTCCTTCTGTCTTTTCAGGCTTCGAGAGATCATATTCTCTTAACTTTTGCAACGGAGAATTCTTTGATAACTAATGAATGGGCAAGTAAGCAGGAACACTAATGCTGGCTGAATTGGTTTACAAAACTATTCCTGCCCTTTCAGGCTTGAGACCATTAACTTTTCTTGACTTTATAAACATATAATTATATGATTACTCCTGTACTTGATTGTATGCATCACTGTTTACTCATAATGACAATTACAGCAATATTAAAATAAAACTGAATTAGGGTAACAATTCGAATTAAAATTTATAGAGTAAAATCAACATCATGAACTAAGGTTCCTCGGATTCTCTCACAGACCAAATTAAATATATTTGGCCGATTTGTAATATATCTTTGTAGTATAAACTAAATGAAATTGACACGAAAGTCCTAATGACTGACCTTACGTTGTTTTTACTACTCATCAGTTTAGTATTATTACTGACTGTAGAAAAAACCATATGCAGCAACCTAATGAGTAGTGACCGTAGTATTAGAATATATTGTATACTCATTACAGTGTAGAGTATATCCTGCTAATGAAGCGTAATAACTACGAAACAGCAGTCATTATAACTGAGCATTTATACTTCACTTACTGACTACCGTACTGACTTTACTTACTGACTATTTTATATTTTCAAATATAAAATCTTATATAACAACACAACAATTTCTTGACAAAAAAATAATACGAAAATTTTTCATTAAATTCTCCCATTCCTGATCAATGCTCTTCACCTCTTATGGGAACCGAGAGAAATTTTTCCGGATGTAGCCAGAAAACCGTTCTTTGACAGAAACATCTGCTAGACGCTCCTAGCACGCCCTAACACAACATTTGGTTTTACCAAGCTTGCCTAGCATCCGATCCTGCCTTCGAAGTTTACTAACTACAAAGTATTGATCGGTTGACAACTCAGCCTCTCTCTCCACACGAGTGTCCAGAACATAACGTCGCAGATCAGATGAAACTATTATAAAATCGATCATTGATTTTTGACTGAGAGAATCCTGATGCCATGAGCATTTATGGATCTCCTTATGTCCAAACATGGTGTTGGTTATGCACAAATTGTTATGAGAACAAAAAGTGCAATAATTCAACACCACTCACATTCAGATCAGAGAGTCTGTTCCTCCCCAACACTCCCAAGTGCTACTGTCGCTACCAACATGATAATTGAAGTCACCCAATAGAACGAGGGAATCTCCAAGAGGAGTATTATCAAGCAGAGCCTGAATATCTTCTACAAAGACTGCGTATTCCAAGATAATGTTCAGAGCATACGCACACACAACAGTTGTCTCCTTTTCCTGTTTGACTATAAGTCTCAGAGACGCCAGCCTTTGGTTCACTGGGTTAAACCTCTCTACCACGAACAACAACCGGGGACTTGTAAGTATCCTACACCCGCCTGTTGTCGCTTTTCGTTAGTAGCTCCCGTATAGTTCAAGGTCCAATCTTGATCCAAAAGTTTAGTTCCAGTTCCAAAATAGTGAAGAGAAGTCACTCCGACTATTTCTAGACCAAAGCGAACCATCTCTCTAAGTAATTATGGTTCCTTCCCCATCATCAAGATGACATTCCACGTTCCTACATTAAGGTTAGTCCGCTTTGGATGTTGATGACTCTTTCGCTGTCTCCGTACAACTGCCGGTCACACGGCACCCGACAATGAAAACTTCTCCGGTTATTGGCGAGTTGACCATTGTTTGTCGCTCTTAATTTTTTTTTGTAAATTTGTTGCTTGTCATTTTTATTGTCTTGGTTTTGTTTGTTCGGCTATCTCCTGTTCCCGATATCCTTTGATGATCCAATATCGCTACTGTAAGGAAACAGGCATCCGTAACTCTCTTCCGCCTAATCGTCCATTGCTCAATCTGTCGTTGGAGTCATCGGCGTGACTTTGTTTGTTCGGCTATCTCCCGCTCCCGATATCCATTGATGAACCAACATCACTATTGTAAGGAAGCAGGCCTCCGTAACTCTCTTCCGTCTTTTTGATCATTGTCTAATCAGCTGTTGGTGTCAACGGAGGATTTGAGATAGTCTATGAAAGAACTATCCCTACGGCTGATGCAAGCCGGTTAAGTATTTAGTCGTTGATCGACTACTGTCAAGCATACGTTGCCTGGGGCGCTCCACGAAGAGGATATTAGCAATAGGTGCCAACTTAATACTTAATCGACTGATAAAGAAGTTATATATCTAGATATGAACATTAAATTAACATCACTTAAAACTACTTTTAATTTATATCGTAAATATGACATATTTTAATTTACAAGATCTTAGCATGAGCATTTATGCCCATCATATAATATTAAATAAGTAATACATTAAATAATGAAATGCATTAAATAATGGAATATGAAATAATATGAAATAATAAATATATTTCACAATAAATAATAAATAATAAATATATTTAATATTATAAATATATAATAAATATGAAATAATATGAAACATTAAATAATTGAATAATGAAATGCATTAAATAATGAAATACATTATATATTGATGATATATGTGTATTTAATTCTAATAATTTTTATTCAATTAGTGAGCACATTTATCCAGAAAGCCTTATTCTTAACAAAACCAATATTAATGATAAAGAAGGTGTATATCTAGATATGAACATTAAATTAACATTAACTAAAACTACTATTAATTTATATCGTAAAGATGACATATTTAAATTTACAAGAAACATATTTTTGCATGAGCATTCATGCATACCATATAATATAAAATATAATACATTAAATAATGAAATTTTAAGAATTGCAACAATATGTAATGATATTGGCTTTCTTCAAAATCATTTAAATAATTTAATAGATACATATTTTAAACTAGGTTACTATAAAAATAACTGGGTGGTAATAGTAGCCCAATTATAGCTGACTTGTTTTTAAGCTTTATAGAATATGAATTTGTTCATAACTGTGTAAAAACTAAATCTAAACAATATAAATATATGAAATATATGTTTCGATACATTGATGATATATGTGTATTTAATTCTAATAATTTTTATTCAATTAGTGAACAAATTTATCCAGAAAGCCTTATTCTTAATAAAACCAATATTGATGATAAAGAAGGTGTATATCTAGATATGAACATTAAATTAACATTAACTAAAACTACTATTAATTTATATCGTAAAGATGACATATTTAAATTTACAAGAAACATATTTTTGCATGAGCATTCATGCATACCATATAATATAAAATATAATACATTAAATAATGAAATTTTAAGAATTGCAACAATTTGTAACGATATTGGTTTTCTTCAAAATCATTTAAATAATTTAATAGATACATATTTTAAACTAGGTTACTATAAAAATAAAATCAAACACAAAATAGTAAAATATATAAATCAACAAAATATCAAAAATAAATTTAAATTCTTAAACGGAAAGTGTTATTGGTTGATAATAAATAATATACTTGTATTAGAATAAGATACTAGATAATCAAATTAAATCAGAGGTAATATGTCAACAGCATGTAATTGGCCCCGATGCTAAATTGGGTAGAGGAATAGGGTCTGAAACGTTATTACGTAGTAGTTCTACTGATGACCTATAATTCTTATGATGATACATCACATATCATTGATTAGTATTATCATTATTATCATTGACTTTTATTTCAAATTTCAATTTTTAATTGATATAAGTTATTAAATCTTATATAAAATTATTGAATTATTTATAATGATTTATAATGATTTATTATTTTATTATTTTATTTTTATTTATCATTTAATAATTTAATATATATAGACTCAGTTACCTGATCTAATCGTTATGTCCAGACAAGTCAAAAGGCGATATCCAAGAAGGTAACTAAGACAGTGTTCTAGCAATGCAAACTTAGCACAGATATGACCAGGTAGGTCAGAGACTAAACATGAGCGTTCATCTGAGCTTTTGTTGTAAATGAGCGCTCAGATGGAATTCTCACTACACACTAAACAAATCTTCACTGAACTCTAAGTTTTGTTGGCGACAATAGTAGATCTATGTTTTTAACATTTTAGAATGAAATACTTTCGTCTTACATTGAAACTGCAATACGAATAAAGAACGTTTAAAAATCAATTAAAAAACTGTATTTACAATTAGAGCTTATAAAATTTGTAAATTAATATTTGACTTAGTTAAATGCCGAGCGTTTTATACCCGGTGCTTTTAAATATTAGATATAAAATACTAATTAATTAAAATATAAAAAACATTATAATCAACATATTTCATCAGTGAGAAAACTAAGAGAGGTTTTGATGTAGATTTAAAATTACTGTATATAAACAGTTTTAAAATTTACAATTCGTTACTTAAATGTTTTTTTGGTAAACTGATTAATAGTGAAAGCTCGAATATATCTAAGATAAACATTTGGAAAGATTATATATTTGATAAAATTAAAAATAAAATGAAAATAACAAACAATTATAAAAGGAAAGATCAAATTAATAAAGATATGTATAAAGAACTTACTAAATTAAAGGATAACTATATAATAACAACTATTGATAAAGCTAGTAATAACTTTGTCTTCATATGCAAAAAGCTTTATTATGATATACTAATGAAAGAGGTTAATTCTAATGATTTAAATGTAAATCCAGCATATGAACTTAGTAAGTTGAGTTTAGAAACAATTATTACAAGTCACTGTTCTATAATGGATAAGGGTATAAAGGTTGAATTAGATAATAAAACTATACCTATATTATATTAAAATTCAAAATTATCTAAAAATCCAATAAAATCTAGGTTCATATGTAGTGCTTTTTAATGTACATTAAAACCACTTTCTGTTTATATGAATAAAATACTTAAAGTAATTAAAATAAAATAATTTCCAAAGATAATTTGTAGAACACACAAATACTTACGACTTTAGAACGCTTTATAGAAGAGTTATAGAAGAGTTTGAAAAATTAATTAATCTTATATTTTGAAATATATATTTTAATGACTATATTTTAATGACTAATTTTTATCTAACAAAAAATCAAAATTACTTGAAAGTAATGACATCTACATTTAGACAAATAAAATGTGTTCAAATATAAGGTAATAGTATCCCAATTATAGCTGACTTATTTTTAAGTTTTATAGAATATGAATTTGTTCATAACTGGGTAAAAATAAATCTAAATTATCAAATCAGCTAATTGAGTCTACGTATTTAATATAATTATAAAATAAACAAAACATAATAATGCTTAATCAAAATCTTAAAATTAAATAATAAGATTAATAATTGTTTTTAGATTTTTATAATTTAAATCAAGTTAAAATAAAGAATTAAAATTTAAAATAAACTTCATTTTTATGAATTGACCAGTAAATAACAGTGTTGTTTAACTCCTTAGTTAAAATTTTTTAATAAGCGCACTATAACTTCAATAAGCGAACACATTTATGTGTTTTTATTCCAATGGGAGCTAATAGTAACCCAATTATAGCTGACTAATTTTTAAGCTTTATAGAATATAAATTTGTTCATAATTGTGTAAAAACTAAATCTAAACTATATACATATATGAAATATATGTTTCGATACATTGATAATGTATGTGTATGTAATTCTAATAATGTTTATTCAATAAGCGAACACATTTATCCAGGTAGCCTCATTTTTAATAAAACTAATATTAATGATAAAGAAGGTATATATCTAGATATGAACATTAAATTAACATCAATTAAAACTACTTTTAATTTATATCGTAAATATTAAATATTTACAAGAAACATATTTTTGGCTGAACATTCAATTTCGACATATCGAGGACTTTGAAAATTGATTTTTCTATGGTAGCTCTGATAAGGTAATACTTATCGCTTATATTAACTTAAATTGCCAAAACACATAATTTGTGGTTTCAATTAAGCTTATAAAAACGCCATTATTGTTGTGCGCTAATTTATAAAATATTAATGAATTCAATCATTTAAAGTTAAGTTTATGTAAATTGCAAAATTTGTCTATTATCAAAACAAAAGCGTCTATCATAATTGTAAAAAATTCATGGCTATAGCTTGATGTTAAAAGCTTCATTCTTTCACTATCTGAATGAAAATAATACGGTTTTGCCCATTAACTATCACCGCATAGATTGGTTGCTACAGTTGTCAGTAATGTATTTGACTCATTGTTGTATTCAGTAACAAATTGATTAGGCACTGGATTTTCAATGAATTCATTTGTTTTCGGATCTTTTATGTAGATGGTAACTTCAGATGACAGAGACGAGTACAAATTACAGCTAGACTTAGTAGATAAGAATAATTGAAATCCCTCAGTAATGTCGACAGATGCTGTTTGTAAACTATCCATTGATTGGACTCGGATTGATTTGGAATTAACACACTCCAACCTGGACAAAACGGCGCATTCAATAAGCAATTCAACCTTTGCACATGAATCTAGTATTACTGAATTAACCTTGGGTCCGGTAATTTTAATAACCGAGTGACTACAGTTGAGTATATAAACAGATTGCTTCATTTCTTCTACCTTTACTGTAATCTCAGATTGACCGTGTCCGTTCTCAACCATCCATCGTTGCCCTACGTAATTTATGTCGGGTTTCCTATCAGGCTTTTTCGCTGACGACTTTTTCGGATTAGTTGTTTTCTTAATGTCCCCTGATGACGTCTGTTGTTTTTTCAAAGAATCATCGGACCAAGATTTACCTGATTTTGTCTTTGGATCATCCTTTATGCTGTTCACCACCTTATTTGTTTCTGCTTTTAGTGATGGTGCTGGATTCGATGTCGCTAAAGCAGATGCAAGTGCTGATGCAGTACAATGGCTTAGGCTAGTTTGATAGCTCCATGACGGGCCACTGGGATAATGAAGACGAACATATTCCAGAAGTTTGTTTAGTAAATTCAAATAGGTTTTAACAAATTGCATGTGAATTTTGTCTGTTTTATAGCGATTGACGATTCGGTTAGTAAAGAATTCACATGCGCGAACCATTTCCTGAATGTATGTAACTGGTTCCTCACATGTAAACCAGCATATCGCAATTATCGACTGACTTATTGCTGATACATGATTAATGAATGCATCATCTCTTCTAAGCGTCGAATATATTGTTTCAATGTTGTTTAACTCCTTAGTTAAAATTTTTCCAAATTCAGTTAAGCATTCGTTTTCAGCTGTTTTCGATTCTGGTTTCTGGAAATGAGAAAATTGTTCCAAAATTATTCGAGTTTTTCTAAAAACAATGTCAACAGAAGCAGCTAATTTCCCCAAATCTAAACAGCTTTCGAATGCATTGGCTGATTCTACAAAGTCTGGCAAAGCACTAATTACATCATTGTCAAAATCATCCAAATTAGTATCGGAATCATCTGTGTTTAAATTTATATCTTCAGTTTTCATAGATAAGGTGAGTTTCTCCATGCGAGTTGCAATCTTTTCTAAACGTTGCAGTACAGCTTCCATTTTACTGTTCAAATCTAAAAGTATATTCTTTCTATTGAATATATGAAAATGAAACATTCTATTAGTGCAAACACGTCGACCATGTGTAACATTGAACAATCACTATTACAAAAACTAACTTAAAAGTTCTTAGGATAAGGCTGAGTTTCTAAATCATAACGACTTTAACTAATCTACATGAGTGTGGATTGAATATTACATGAGTAATATGCACAGATTGAATATTACAAGTATATTCTTTATTATGATGAAAAAATGCTACCATGTACCGCATTTTAATCTAATAATAAGGATTTTCTTAATAAAAAATAATACATAACGAAAAATAAATAAATGTCAGGTCATTTACAAGAAAATCAAAGGAATTAAACAAGATAGCATGTGTAAGTCTTCTTCCATGTTCACGACCTCAAATCAGGGGGATCTGAGCCCCCCCCAACCGATCCAACACGCCGCCTTCCGACTGAACCACCCGGGGTCTTTCACCCCCCCCCCGAAGAATCCAATCGGCGCGGACTATGCTAGGTAAACGAGAGACGAGGAGCTTAAGAAAACTTAGCCTTTGTTCAGGGGGACGTCCTCTCGAAAAGAAGACTAATCCCGAGATAGCCCAGATACCCCAAAGGCGCACCTGGGTTTTCTCTTTCAATGACAGATGCTGAGCCCGTTTCAGGGCCAACTACATTTTAATCTATTTTCAGCCATAAACGTCCGTTTATATATACGTCCTATAAAAATCAACCAGCATATTTGAATCGACTCTTAGTTAAAATTTGGCAATGTTGCAATTGCTTGGACTCACGTCGTACAACCATAAGGTATATGGTTGAGCTACATGATTATATGAATGTATAAATCACATGACTATATGATTATATAGACATGAGCTACAACGTATAACTATGGTGGATAAAAAGTCAACTTAAATTGTGGATAATTTCAGGGTTCTAATTTTATTGGTCTCATTATAATTAAAAGATTTGCTGTCTTAGCAATTCTATAAAATAAAAAACACAATATAGGGTATTTTAGATGATTCAAAAATTATAATTTTTAATGAATATTGAATTGAAAGTTGAATTATATAATTACAGTCTATTTACAATTTGTTACTTAGCATTCAACCAGTGCATCAAATACTTGGCAATCCTCCTCCTTATAAATAGGCCACCCAATTCACAGATCTAGAAAATAACAAATTTTAATATGAAAATAGTCACAACCGTGATGATTAAGAAAACACATTCCTGTTTGCGAAGACTGTTCACGCAGACATTTCGTTGTTGTGAATCAAAAATATATCTTTATCTTCCTAGGTGATCTTCATAGTTCTAATAGTACGGATTAGTGAAACTTTTCATAATTTCACATATTCAAATCACGTGATTATGTCAGTAAGCAATTAATTTATACAATTTTTCGATATAAAACCACTCATAATAGCTTTTTCTGTTTACCCTTTTCGTCAAACGAAAGTGGAAGTTAATCTGTTTTGAGCAACAATATTTCTGCAATAATCATACGATCACAATAACATATCAACGCAAATAGCCTTAATGTCGCAGTCAAAAGTGTTGTTTACTAACAAGGATGATTAATTCTGCTCATCTAATAATGTTCAATAGTTTGAGTTTCTCCTGCTGTACCCTCAGGCATAATAAAATGTACTGAGTTTCTCACATCAAATTTTTTAAAAGATTTGATTAACAAATTTGATAAAATATTTTAATATCTTTAAAAAGATTAGATTTCACATCAAATTTAAAAAAATATATTTACAGCTTAAACACATAAAAAGTTATATGTTCAAGTTAATTACAATCGTCTCGCTGCGCTCGCCGATCAGTTGCAGTTGCAAATTTAAAACTTCAACACTCAAGGACATTAATAAGAGGACGTAAGAAAACAGCTACGACTGACACCAACTATGCTCAACTGCAAGTACAGTGCTCGATACACGACTGCAGCGTCTAGACAACAATTGCCTGTGACAACAATAAGTCTAAAGTTGACTTCCTATGTGGATTTTGTGCCAACAAATTAATCCGCAAACTCTCGCATAAGCACATATCAACATCCAACATGTCCACACAAACTACCCCTGTCGTTTCCAATGTCTTTTCTCCAAACACCGACCCGGTCACCATATCCACTTCCCATCCCATGTCATATTTACTCCCCGACACCCCGTCCCCTGTCTCGTTTATCACTAACCTACATTCATCAATCAAAATCACCTCCACCAACCTACACGATCCTTCCACTCATAATCTTTCATCACATCGCTTGTCACCCTCTTTATTGTCATTATCATCTGTCTCCCGTCGTCAAACCTACTCCATCCGTATCCTCAACTGTCAGTTCTCCTATCGTCAATCTCACCCACTCACGTCACTCGTCCTCCTTTACGGAAACGCTTTCCTTCTCGCGATTGTTGCGTCATCGTCACTAATATCACTCCTTCCACCTACTTATCTCCACAAACACATCTCGACCACGATGTTTCCGCCTTCAGATCTATCATCTCGTCTCTTGTTCCTGCGGATAAACTATCGTTTTTCAACGACATCTCTTATGTTGCATTCATCTGCCTAAACAAATCTTCTCAATCTAATCATTCTCAGCCCCTCTCCTGAATATTGTTTTCAAGAATCGCTCGCACGCGTCCTCTGTCCTCTCTCGACGATTTAAACTCATATCCTCTTCAACCACTCGAATTTCCCCTGATCGCACATTTTCCGAAATCGCTCAACTCTCTTCTGCCCGCGTCAAAAACGCCGTCGCGATGAAAACGGCGAAACAACTCTCTCCATCAGAAACATGGACGGAAATTTTCAAGTTGTCCACGCCCGCCCCAAAATTCGATGATGTGTCTTCTCTGCTCGACCCTTTACCACCACACATGGTTTCCGCCGTGGCCTCCTCAACACTAGATCTATTCTTCATAAATACGAACTTATCTACAACCTATTCACCAAGCAATCCATTAATCTCTTCTGCCTCACCGAATCCTGGCAATCAGATTCCGACGACATTTCCATTCACCGTCTGCTCTCTACCGGTTGCTCACTAGTCGAATACGCCCACCCTCTGAAATCATCCTCTTCTAAATTCTCTTATCATGGCGGCATTGTCGCATTCACCCGTCACCCCGCGTCTCTACACAAAATCAATTTCTCTTCCAGTCCTTGCTCTTTTGAATTGTACACTTACAGTTCTTCTAGCCTGATCACTCTAAATCTCGCCATTGTATACCGTACTGGTTCATCATCTCCAATCTCTTTATTTTAAACTAAACTCGCAGACCTTCTTTCCCATTGTTATTTGTCCTCAATCCCTTCACTCGTTCAATCGGTGCGTTCCCGTCATTCCCTCTTACTCCACGTTTCCAATTACTCCAACAACTACCGTCTCCGATCCTTCCTCGTCGCCGCCACCTCGCCTGGAATCAGCTCCTTCTCGACGTCCGCCGCGCTCCCTTCTTTATCACTTTCAAATAACTCCTTTGTTCCCACCTTCTCGACACACGACTTAGATTTTTTTGTGGTCACGTAAGCGTGCGCCGGCACACATTTGTCACGTAAAAATAAATCCTTCTTAAATAATGAAATTTTACGAATTGTGATCTCTATCTCTCAGATTTCCTATGATAGCAGCATATATTCTGGTTACTTATATGTCCCCAGTATTATGGCCCAATATACTGAACTAAAATATGTTGTCTTGAAAAATGAGTATGGTGAATTCTGCATCTGTGAAATTGGCTGCATCCCAATATATCTGACGACGTTGTTCGGATTCTCAACTAATATTTGCTACGTTCGGATCGTCAATCTGGTAGAGGAGGAGGCTTAGCCGCCTATATTCACAGTAGCATCGGTGTGTCCGACATACTTACTTTTTCGGATTTTATTAACTCTTCCTTTGAAGGCCTTTCGTTCTGCATTTTTCGAAGTAGGGTCAAAATTTATGTATATTGTATCTTTCCCCTTCAGTTTTCTTCAATTTCAACTTGCTGTGACCATATCTATGTCGTCTATGCTCCTCTACTTGTTTTTTACCGGTAGGTGAATTTAACCTTCCCAACATTGATTGGGAAAGCCAGAGTTTGTTGTCATGCCTTCGACTTGAAAATGAACTCGATAGTTTCCTTATATTCGATTTGATGCTAGTTCAGCATGTTTGTCATCATACGTACATCAGCTCCCAGTCTATTCTTGACTTAGTTTTTACAAAAGTTATTGGTGATATTTCCAACATCTGCTATCTTTCACCAGTAATCGGCACAGTGATCACTATTTACTGTCATGATCTGTATCTTGTTACGACTATCTGCCCTCACCCTTCACTCATATCATGAAAAGAAATTGGGCTAAAGTTGACATTAAGCAACTTCAAATGGCATTTTCTACCGAAATCAACACGAACTCTTCTGTTCCAGAAAGTTATAAACACTTGCCAGCCGCTTATTGCGTACGTCCAACGGGTTCGCTCCATTGCAGCGCCCTAAATCGGGTATATTGCGCCCACCTTGGTTCGATTATCAGGCCCTGTCAGCCCTGAAAGTTCGAAACAAATTATAGCGTAGATCGAGAAGAGATCAGTCTCTTCGTATTGAGTACACTGCTTCTCGGAATCTTTGTAACATTCTAAAATTTAAAAAAGACAATCATTCGAGAGCAACATCGCGATGTGTATTTCTCATAACCCGAAAAGATTCTGGTCCTACGTTCGTAGTTCCCGAAACGTTCAGACAAGAATTAACGCCATTCACTCGTCGGATGAAGTTCTGACAGGGGAACCCCAGATTGCTGATCATCTAACAAAGATCTTCGCAATTCTATGTAACTCTACGGTATATTTTAATCAGTTCTTCTGGCAGGAGGTTCTTGTTCCTATCCGCGACTTTGCGATAGCGATTGAAGTAGATGATATTTACATTGAATTGATGACGTTAGGCAATTTGGCTCTCCGGGCTCTAATGACATTGCACCTTTTATGGTTCGTGCTTTAGCTTGTTCTCTCTGTCAGCATCTAACTTGTTTTTCGACACAAACTCAAACATTACTGGATTCATGATACTTCGAAGCGTGTCATTGTAGTCCCGATACCCAAGCATCTACATGTTAGTTCGTCAGACTTTCGCCCTATTAGTCTTACTTGCATATTTTCCAAAATTATAGACAAACTAGTCTCGAAGGAGATTCGACTTCATTTTAAGGAAAACAGTATTATTTCGGACTCACAACACGGATTTATGCCGGATCGTTCTTGTTTAACCAATTTAATAACAGCTCGTGAAAGATGGACGGGCGCCTTGAGTTCTGTCTATGTTATCGACGCTGTCTTTTTGGAATTTTTTAAGGCCTTTTGACTGTGTCTCTCATCACGGTATCGTCTCATTGCTTGCTCACTATAGTTTATGATTAAATTGCCTCAACTTTGTAAAAAATAGTGTATAATAAGTTTTGAAATTGCATATTATCATTCAAATGCAACGAACTACGCATAATCGAATTATAGTGTAAAAACGGGGGTCCTAACAATGCTTTTGAGTAAGCTACTTTTTTATGCCACAAACTTTTAAAAACCCTGGCTTTATTTAGTAAATTATCAGAATGAAATTCTGGGCACTAGATGATCATTCGTGTTTAATGTGTATATTCGAATTTTATTTCATTTGGATGCAGACAGCAAAACTTGAGAAGTTAATTTAAGATTAAAAATATAATTGGCGTATATTTGACCTGTCATTGACATGTATTTGGCCACTCTGCTATGTAGTGTCGAGGAATCGTGCCCGAAACCTGATAGCATAGCCATATCTCTTGATGACCTTTAATCTTTATTTGATCTTTATTCTATTAAGAATAAAGATTAAGGTAATATTATATATTAATCAATTCATCAAATTTGAGTTTTAAAAAAATCTTCATTTAAAAATCTGAATAAAAATCGTAGTATAAAAATAATATGCAATTTTTAGTCACCTAAAGCATCATGATTGTCCTCGTCGGTTTAATAACTACCAAGTATGTACTGCAGTAGGATTCGTATGTTCAGAGCAAAATATCGTTTACTTAAACCGATCATATCCTTTGTTATATCATGTGATTTGTAAACACAAAAATAAATATCATTTTTTTATTTTCTTTCAAACACTAGAGGCCATAAACTCGGCTTGGCAAAAATTGTGCGTGTACAATATAACAGCGAATTCATTGTCATATTTTTTCCATCTTTAAACGATATATCTAGGTAGATACACAAATGCAGAATTCGGGCTACAAGATGGCTGAACAGCAATGCTAAATATTGTGAATAACTTATGTAAATAGTGCCACATACATTTTACCGATAACATATAAAAGTATTTATGGAACACTAAAAGTCGTTTGTGTTAGCATGCGCTCTAATCCATACAACATACTCTCTATATTGGAATATACTGAATCATTTTTGGATTTCACACCTGCAGGAGATCATAGTCAATATACCAAATCGCTATAAAAATATTGGCCATTCGCGAAATAAGCGTACTTAAAAGTTAAATTTATTATTGCGTGTGAAAAGATAAGAAAATCATTCTCACGTACTATCTTTGGACAACGAATTAAAGTAAGAATGTTTAACATATAGCGTTTTTCAGATGCATCTATCTAACAAAGACGAGAAACTGATAGCATTCTACTTTAAAGAAGACAGTAAAACCCGAAATTAAAAGCTGTCTATGCACTGTTGTGATATATCGGGCTGTCAAACGTCTGCAGAAGACTTTTCGACGTAAAATAAGAACAATTTTAAAGCAGGCACAGCATCGGTCGTGCACAATGTGAAAAATAATTTAGGTAACGCCTTGTAAACTGAATGAAAAGTTTGAAATACGTGATGATAATACCATTTTGTCGATTATATTATAACTGCCTTTTATTGTTTATTGATCAGTCGGCCAAATCCGACAAGTTATAATTTAATTTACTTGCAAAGGAAGTCAAAATTTTATGCACTAGCGAGAAATTAACTTTTAGAACAAATTGAAAATGTATAAAAGTTGCCGACAAATTCAATAGTGCACTTCGAAGTTTATTTATCATGTACTTTTATAACAGAAAGACAAGTGTTTTATGTTCTAAATTTGCAGTCATTTTTATTTCATCAAACATTAATGTAAGTTGAATATTAAAATTGGATTTTTATAAAGTTAAAGTGGCTTTATTTTATAAAACGTACAAAAATTTTGAGGAAATTTCAGATTTCTTTTTAATTTAAACTTAAAATTTATTTTTTTATCCTTAAATATGAATTCGCTAAATTCATACTCATTTATTGAATTTGTTTTAATAAAATTATTTATGAAAATGAAATAATTAAATAAGCTAACTGAGTCTACGTATTTTATATTGCAAATTAAAAATAATGCAAAATAAAAGTTAAATAGTTAAATAATAAAAAAATAATTAATAATAAATAATTGTTATAAGATTTTATATAATTTATATCAAGATGAATAATAAACTGAAATTAAAAATATAAAATCAATTTTTATGAATTGACTAATAAATAACAGACGTTGTATCAGAATAAGAATTAGAGGTCATCAGGAGGAACTGCTATGTTATCAGGTTTCTGCCCCTAATTCCTCTACCCAACATAGCAGCAAGGCCAAATACATGCTAATAATGTATTTCCTCTGATAAAACTATCTAGTATCTTATTCTAATACAAAGTATATTATTTATTATCCATCCATAAATATTTTCCACTTTAAAGTTTAAATTTATTCTTTATATTATTGTGCTGATTTATATATTTTAATATTTTCTGCTTGATGCTATATTTTTATAGTAACTAGTTTAAAATATGTATCTATTAAATTATTTAAATGATTTTGAAGAAAGCCAATATCGTTACATATTGTTGCAATTCTTAAAATTTCATTATTTAATGTATTATATTTAAAATTATATGGTATGCATGAATGCTCATGCAAAATATGTTTCTTGTAAATTTAAATATGTCATCTTTACGATATAAATTAATAGTAGTTTTAGTTAATGTTAATTTAATGTTCATATCTAGATATACACCTTCTTTATCATTAATATTGGTTTTGTTAAGAATAAGGCTTTCTGGATAAATGTGCTCACTAATTGAATAAAAATTATTAGAATTAAATACACATATATCATCAATTTATCGAAACATTTCATATCTTTATATAATTTAGATTTATTTGTTAAACAGTTATTTATTTTTTAAACAGTTATTTTATATTTCACATGAAAATATAAAATTTTATAAATTTTCATCCCTTGCAATTGTTTTATTCTAATAAAGATGAAAAGGCAGGCACTTGGAAAATTATTGAAATACAGTTTTTGAAAATACTAAGTTATACAATATTTTACGGGATTTCTTCGACGAATCCCATAGGTTAAAGTAGGAAGTGTATCTTTTATTGAACAAGGCCATTTCGTTCCATGGCGCTTACAACTTATTGCGTTATGGAATATTCAGCCTTGCAGTTTATCATATGGATTGTCGCTAAACGTAATTAAAAATATTCCGATTGTTTAATTAGTTTAAAAAGACGTTTAGGATTTGTAACATCACGATCAGCATCTAACTGCATTCACGAACTATCTTGCATTTATGTGAACGATTTGCGATTAGTATTTGTTAATCCTTTGAAAGAACTAATATTAAAGAACTAATAAATGAATTTTGAAAGAACTAATATTATTGGAAATATTTTGGGATCGGACTTTGAGAACTAGATTTGACACTGATCGGAGTTATGATGAAGCTAAGAGGAAACTTTAAATTATTAAGAATGTTCTTTCACACGTATCACTTATATATGTTAGCCGTGTAACTATATATATATGCTAGCAATGTACTTTCGCACCTATATGTTAGCCATGCACTTTATGGTGAAGGGAATTAACAGGTATCCGCAACAATATGTGATAACAAATAGAACAACCTGGGTGCCACTTGGGACACTCATTTAATCTTATTAATTGTGGACATGGGTCAAGTAACACATCCTCTCGATTATCCCACATAGCATTACGAGCTTGGAATGGTCTTCCTTACGATATGGTTACACTGCCCGTGGCTAGTTTTCGAAGGGTTGTTTTTAATTATTGAAGCAGCCTGTGTATTCGGGTATCGCGTTACTTCTAATTTTATTTTGTTGTTATTATTAATGATTTGTTATCGAGTAAATAACCCTGTGGATTAAACTCTGCATTTTAATAATAAAAGTATTACTAAAATATTTAAATTAAATTTGGCAAATATTTATTATGATATAATTTTCAATTCCGGGTCTAGACTTTTAATATCTAGACTTTTTAATGAACATTAACAATAATTTTATTCTAAATGTAACAATACGCGAGTAAGTTAGTTTAGTGCGTTTAATTCTTTAAGATTTCGTTCTTTATTTAATTTTTTAGCATAAAATGCTTAAATTATATTTCAAGCGTTTTTATTTTGTGTATTGGGAGAAATTATGTGCAATTCCGGTAATCAAAACTACTCTAAAATATAAAATATTATTTTAATGTTTCATGCAAATGCAATATAAATAAGCAAACATTTGTTTGGCAAACGAAATTAGAATATCATTTAAAAATGCGCTCTAACGTCATGTCTAATAAACTGTTAAAATGTGAATTGCTTATACACACTTAGAATGCGTTAGTCGATTGATCATCATTTTATTTGCAGCTGTTTGAGGAACCCGTTCGTCAACAAAGTGTTTCTCAGGTGCACCTAGGCAATCTCTGGATTGGTTTTATTCTCAAGAAGACGTCCCCGAAGCAAGGACTAACATTTCTGAAGTTCTCATGTCGAGACTATCAAACATCGTTCGCTGTGATTGGGCTCACAGGTATGTGGCAGAGCCTAATTGGTTCAATTGGAAAGCGTCGAGTTGGTGTTTGCTGGTAGGGCCAGATCCCTATGCGATATAGAAGACTCATGGAATACTAGGATATACTGTTTCTGTTTATTGATTTCAATTGTAAAGAAGGAAAGAAAAATTTATGTTTACGTGGCAAATGCGTGCCGGCGCACACTTACATGACGACACAAAAAATCTAAATCATGTAAGACAGAGAAGGTGGGAACAAAAGAGTTATTTGAATGTGATAAAGAAGGGAGCGCGGTGGACGTCGAAAAGGAGCTGATCCCAGGCGAGGTGGCAGCGACGAGGAAGGATCGGAGACGGTCCTTCCTCGTGAGTTTGGCATGTTGACGAACAATCTCACTGCAATCAAGAAACCAAGGATGTTCTTATCCATTCTTGTTCCGACTGATTTAATTGGTGTTATATAAAGAAAGGTTCATGCGCCCTTGGCAGAAACACCGATCAGCCCTGCAACTTTTCTTAAAACATGCGGCAGATTCCATCATCCGATGGGATCTGTTCACTTCAACTAGGCGAGTCCAGTCCATTTGGTTTGTGCGTATACTATGTTCCGGTAACTGAGTCCGACAGTTCTTTCCAAAACGTCAATATCTCTCACAAGTTTTAATGTCTTTCTCTATTTATTTTTTATTTCACCGTGGATAAATATTCGTTTTTTACCTTTGGATAAGTAGGCGGTTATTGAAGTTTGTATAGCTGGCATCATTCCAATTCTAATAGACCGTATCCGTAGAATGCATTGATTCCGCATAGTGTCATATATCGCCATGCTTAATATCCAGGGTATTAAGCGAAGCACCACTCAATCTAGTTTAAATAAACACTGTCCTCCACGCAGGGAGTATATTTTTGAAACTAAGAGAGTATCGGCTTTGTTAGACAGTTTGTTAGAAGTATACGCAGAGAGAAGCAATGTGCACCAATCGGTTGATCGTTCTTTTTAGCTAATAAAATTTATATGTTAGAAATTATTAATTATTTTTAAAAATATAATTTATATTTATATTAATTCCATTACATATTATTCTATTATATATTTTATATCAGTTAAGTGAGTAAAAAATTTAGTTAAAAGATTAGTTTCTAAATTATTCAATTTAGAAAAATTGATTTTAGATCAGCTAACTGAGTTTACGTATTTTGACTATACACAAATTATTAATATATATTTTAATATTAGGATTTAATCATTTAGATTTAAATTGACTTTTTAAATTTTATTTTTATGAATTGATTAACATAATTTATCGATAAAATTCATACAATTTTGATCAATTTTATAAATTGATCATACTTTCCTACACCACTATTTGTATAGTTTCAATACATATTAGTATTAATTAGTATTAATTATTTTAATTAGAACTGAGATTTACTAATTAGAATGTGATTATCTGATTAAATATGACAAAATTATTCCGCATAACATATAGGCTAGATATCTTTTTGATCAGGTTTGGATAGCAAAGAGGTACTTACCAAGCGATTTATTGCTAATTAGGCTTTAAAATATGAAAAGCGACGACCGCAGATATTTCTTACAACCTTGTCAATACTTTGGACTAAAATATCGATATACCACGAAAACCTCTGTTTAGATTTTGTTGTTTGCCCTTTTTATATGTTGATTATTTACCGAACTACAGAATAATTTTGTTAAAAACAATATTTCTCTTAATCAGCGAAACTGATATATACTTTCTTCTAAGACGTGAAAATACTTTCTTCCACATGTTGGTAGCCAACATGTGGAAGCTGTTGAATTATTGGAAAATTAGTAGCTAACAAGTAAAAACTGGGTAATTATTTATGGATCAATGAATCAGAGGAAAACAATTAATAAATGTGTAGACAGCGTAGCCGGTGCAATCATTTCATGGACTAATTGTCGCAACTGAAAATCATTTAAAACGTCAAATTCCTCAAGGTTTTATTCCATTATCAGTCGTGTAGATGATGACATTTTATATTTTAGAGCAATCAATATTAGCGGTTTACGCCATATTACATTTGTGAATTACTCAAATATATTATTTAATCAAGTCGTATAGTCGATAAAGTTATAAGATAAAAATGTTGTTTTTATCTTATATGTTGATTATTTACCGAACTACAGAATAATTTTGTTAAAAACAATATTAAGGCGTGAAAATACTTCCACATGTTGGTAGCCGAAATGTGGAAGTTGGCTACCAACATGTTGAAGAAACAACTATTTCAGTATTAATTCTACAAAAGAATTTTTAGAACAGACAAAAGGAATAAATTTTCAAAATATAAATACATACGATTTTAGTACGCTTTATACAAATCTAGATTTAGTAGATATTAAAGAAGCGTTAGTAAAATTAATTAATCTTATATTCGGAAAAAGATATACATATATATGTTATAATAATTATAACGCCTATCTAACAAAAATTAAACCATCAAATAAATATAAATATATGGATAAAATTGAATTAATAGAATCCTTAAATATTTTGATAAATCAAAATTATTTAAAAGTAGGGACATCTATATTTAGACAAGTAAAAGGTGTTCCAATGGGTGGTAATAGTAGCCCAATTATAGCTGACTTGTTTTTAAGCTTTATAGAATATGAATTTGTTCATAACTGTGTAAAAACTAAATCTAAACAATATAAATATATGAAATATATGTTTCGATACATTGATGATATATGTGTATTTAATTCTAATAATTTTTATTCAATTAGTGAGCACATTTATCCAGAAAGCCTTATTCTTAACAAAACCAATATTAATGATAAAGAAGGTGTATATCTAGATATGAACATTAAATTAACATTAACTAAAACTACTATTAATTTATATCGTAAAGATGACATATTTAAATTTACAAGAAACATATTTTTGCATGAGCATTCATGCATACCATATAATATAAAATATAATACATTAAATAATGAAATTTTAAGAATTGCAACAATATGTAATGATATTGGCTTTCTTCAAAATCATTTAAATAATTTAATAGATACATATTTTAAACTAGGTTACTATAAAAATAACATCAAGCAGAAAATAGTAAAATATATAAATCAACACAATAATATAAAGAATAAATTTAAAATTATTAGCGGAAAATTTTTGTAGATGGATAATAAATAATATACTTTGTATTAGAATAAGATACTAGATAGTTATTTCAGAGGAAATACATCATTAGCATGTATTTGGCCCCGCTGCTATGTTGGGTAGAGGAGTTAGGGGCCGAAACCTGATAGCATAGCAGTTCCTCCTGATGACCTCTAATTATTATTCTGATACAACGTCTGTTATTTATTACTCAATTCATAAAAATGACGTTTATTTTAAATTTCATTTTTTTTAACTTGATTTAAATTATAGAAAATTTAAATTATAGAAAATCTAAAAGCAATTATTAATTTTATTATTTAATTATTAAATTTTGATTTAGCATTAATATGTTTTGTTTATTTTATAATTATATTAAATACGTAGACTCAGTTAGCTGATTTAATTTGTTATACTGGCATGTTATTATTGACCTGTGGACTTTGTTTTTCCGTAATATGACCTCTGTCAGAAATACTGAAACTATGTATTATTGGTTACGACTTTACTATTATTTTTTCTTATTTTCAAACAAGTTTGATGAATTATTAATTCTTAAAAAAGGGAGAAGTTTGCATCCCAAGGTGTTTACACTTTAAAATGTAAACTGCTTCACGTGATCACGTTTAAGAGACCAGGTAATGGCCAATAGCTAGGTCGCGTAGCGCGTGGAGTGAAGGTGGTAGATCTTTATAGATCTTGTTCCAGCCTGCAACCGCCTTAAGCAGGGCAGCCCCCTGTCAGATGCTGCTGGATGGCCCGTTGTAAGTTTAGTCTGAGTCAACTAAACTAGGTGGCGACACCGAAAAAGCAACGTTAAAAATTATGACTTAAAAATTACATGTACTCAACCATATTGGAAAAATACGCAAGTACTAATGATTTCAATTTTAGATCTTTTAAATGTAACAGAAAAAATTGTATAGTTTGTGATGTTATAAATAATAACAATTGTATCGTAAGTAATACGACAAACAAATGTTTTTCATTAAATATTAATAATAATTGTAACTGCAATACCGCAGGTGTAGTGTATCTTATACAATGTACATGTGGATTGCAATATATAGGAAAAACATATCAAATGTTAAAAACTAGGTTTAGGCAACACATATATAATATACAGCATAATAGTCAAACTATATTTCATAAACATATGAGATTAATAGGACATGATATTAAAAACTGTAAATTATTTATTTTAGAACATATTATCGAAGAAAACATTTCAATATTAAATCAAAAACTATTAGAAAAAGAAGATTTTTGGATTAAAACGCTTAATTCCATGTACCCATTAGGATTGAATGACGTGGTACAAGGAATTGGCAGAAGTAGTATAATACATAATAAACAACTATATTATAATAATCCGGTTAAACGCAAACCAAGAAGTCATGGTGATAAAAGGAATAGGAAAAATAGAGTTAAAAATATTAAAAAAGATATGTATATAAATGAACAATTAGAAATATTAAAACAACTTTTAAGTGATAATAAGCTAAAAGATCTTTATGTAAATATAAGAAGTTTTTCTAAAGATATCATATGTTCAATAAATCAAAAATTAATTAACGACTATGATAGGCTAAGTTGTATAATAGACAGTTATTGTAATACAAAATACTATAATCGTACAATAAATGTTAATAATAACAATAGAAAATATACATTAACCATAAACTTCATTAATAAATGTATAGATAACATAAATATAGCCGGACTTTTAAATAATTCTAAAAGTAAAGAAATAATAGGGTCAGATTTAAGTAAATATATTCCTAAAATAAGGTATAAACTCCTACCACCATTAGGACGAAAAATTTGTAATTATAATAAAGAATTAAAATCAATATGTAACGATAATATTAGAAACATAATGGAAACAGAATGCAATTGTAAAAGTCTTAGTTTTGATAAAATAAATAAACATATATGTACCCATAATCTAGAATTAATTGAAAATTGTGAATTAAGAAAGCTGCTATCAAAAGGATATAAATATAGATTAAATAATAACAACGACAAAAATAAAATTTACAATTCGTTATATAATAACTTAAATGATTACTTTAGTAAGCTGATTAATAGTGAAAGCTCGAATATATCTAAGATAAAAATTTGGAAAGATTATATATTTGATAAAATTAAAAATAAAATGAAAATAACAAACAATTATAAAAGGAAAGATAAAATTAATAAAGATATGTATAAAGAACTTACTAAATTAAAGGATAACTATATAATAACAACTATTGATAAAGCTAGTAATAACTTTGTCTTCATATGCAAAAAGCTTTATTATGATATACTAATGAAAGAGGTTAATTCTAATGATTTAAATGTAAATCCAACATATGAACGTAGTGAGTTGAGTTTAGAAACAATTATTACAAGTCACTGTTCTATAATGGATAAAAAGGGTATAAAGGTTGAATTAGATAATAAAACTATACCTATATTATATTGGAATCCAAAATTACATAAAAATCCAATAAAACCTAGGTTCATATGTAGTGCGTTTAAATGTACATTAAAACCACTTTCTGTCTATATGAATAAAATACTTAAAGTAATTAAAGCACACTTTAAAAAATATTGCAAGGTAATCGAAATTAATACTGGTATAAAACACTATTTCAGTATTAATTCTACAAAAGAATTTTTAGAACAGACAAAAGGAATAAATTTTCAAAATATAAATACATACGATTTTAGTACGCTTTATACAAATCTAGATTTAGTAGATATTAAAGAAGCGTTAGTAAAATTAATTAATCTTATATTCGGAAAAAGATATACATATATATGTTATAATAATTATAACGCCTATCTAACAAAAATTAAACCATCAAATAAATATAAATATATGGATAAAATTGAATTAATAGAATCCTTAAATATTTTGATAAATCAAAATTATTTAAAAGTAGGGACATCTATATTTAGACAAGTAAAAGGTGTTCCAATGGGTGGTAATAGTAGCCCAATTATAGCTGACTTGTTTTTAAGCTTTATAGAATATGAATTTGTTCATAACTGTGTAAAAACTAAATCTAAACAATATAAATATATGAAATATATGTTTCGATACATTGATGATATATGTGTATTTAATTCTAATAATTTTTATTCAATTAGTGAGCACATTTATCCAGAAAGCCTTATTCTTAACAAAACCAATATTAATGATAAAGAAGGTGTATATCTAGATATGAACATTAAATTAACATTAACTAAAACTACTATTAATTTATATCGTAAAGATGACATATTTAAATTTACAAGAAACATATTTTTGCATGAGCATTCATGCATACCATATAATATAAAATATAATACATTAAATAATGAAATTTTAAGAATTGCAACAATATGTAATGATATTGGCTTTCTTCAAAATCATTTAAATAATTTAATAGATACATATTTTAAACTAGGTTACTATAAAAATAACATCAAGCAGAAAATAGTAAAATATATAAATCAACACAATAATATAAAGAATAAATTTAAACTCTTAAGTGGCAAATTTTTATGGATGGATAATAAATAATATACTTTGTATTAGAATAAGATACTAGATAGTTATTTCAGAGGAAATACATCATTAGCATGTATTTGGCCCCGCTGCTATGTTGGGTAGAGGAGTTAGGGGCCGAAACCTGATAGCATAGCAGTTCCTCCTGATGACCTCTAATTATTATTCTGATACAACGTCTGTTATTTATTACTCAATTCATAAAAATGACGTTTATTTTAAATTTCATTTTTTTTAACTTGATTTAAATTATAGAAAATTTAAATTATAGAAAATCTAAAAGCAATTATTAATTTTATTATTTAATTATTAAATTTTGATTTAGCATTAATATGTTTTGTTTATTTTATAATTATATTAAATACGTAGACTCAGTTAGCTGATTTAATTAAATAACGTAGCAGACGTTATTTAAAACGTATGCTACGTTTTTTATCAAAAAACGTAGCATACTATCTTAGGATTCCATCTAATTAATAAAAATAAGAACCGTTAGAAAATTATAAACATGAGAAGATTATCCCTTACACAGAAGGAATAAAATTTCAAAATATAAATACGATTTTAGCACGCCTTATACAAATTTAGCTTAAGCTGATTTTAACTAAAAAATTAATTAATTAAATATCCTTAAATATATACATATATATGTTATAATAACTATAACGCCTATCTATCAAAAACTAAACCATCAAGTAAATATAAATATATGGATAAAATTGAATTAATATAATCCTTAAATATTTTGATGAATCAAAATTATATAAAAGTAGGGACATCTATATTTAGACAAGTAAAAGATGTTCTAATGGGTGGTAATAGTAGCCCAATTATTGCTGACTTGTTTTTAAGCTTTATAGAATATGAATTTGTTCATAACTGTGCAAAAACTAAATCTAAACAATATAAATATATGAAATATATGTTTCGATACATTGATGATATATGTGTATTTAATTCTAATAATTTTTATTCAATTAGTGAACAAATTTATCCAGAAAGCCTTATTCTTAACAAAACCAATATTAATGATAAAGAAGGTGTATATCTAGATATGAACATTAAATTAACATTACCTAAAACTACTATTAGTTTATATCGTAAAGATGACATATTTAAATTTACAAGAAACATTTTTGCATGAGCATTCATGCATTGTAACGATAACCCGAGGGACCAGAGCGAGGAGATAATAAAATAAATGGAAATGTGGTCAAATGCAGCGGGCCAATCGAGAAACAGCAACAGATAATTGATGACTGTCTCCTGATAGAACCGATGCACTCAATCATTGGTTGTATGAACTGAACTTCCCTTAACATACCCATGAAAACTTTGGGATTAAATTCTGCCTAACTTAATTGTCGCGGATGTTACAAGCAAGCGCTTTTTCGTAAATGGAGATGAGAAAGTTTTGAATCGAAATGGATCGCAGGTCTTCGAATATGTCACCGGATTCTTTTTGGTTAAAAGTTTTCATTTTGTGACGTTTATACTATCAATATCGCAAGGGATGACTAACAACATTGTGATGGTGATTTTCTTACTCTGAATGTCTGTCAAAAGCTGACAGATACGAGTGGAGATTGGCGTGTGGAATTTTGAAATTTTTGATGATAGACCCTAAGAATTTAGTATATATGTTCATGATAAATCTATACTCTTGAAAATACATCAAGAATGAATTGTTTCCGGTGTTAGAGTTCTCCGTAGTAGTGTAGGGAAATCAATTCGTCTAAAGCTCTGTCAATGACTTCGGTACTAATCCACCCGAATGTACTCTCCTTCCAACTGACAAATTTCTCTCTTGATGTAACAAGATGATGCGTCCTTTATAGTCTGTCGATAAAATCCTGGAGGAAGTAATTTAATAAATTACTTCCTACATAGGTAGGAAGTAAATCGGATCAAATTCGCATTACCTATAACAGGAGAGTCTGATAGTCACCTGGACAAAGGCCACTCTAATTGAATCAAAGTGGTATCTTTTTCGCATAAGGAATCTTCTGATAGCCATCGATGTATGTCATACGAAATGGGCAATTGTTAGCTGTTCAATACAGAAGGGTATTAAGCAAACGCTCCTGATGAAACAGTAGAATGTCGAAGAAAGAATTGGTGATGTTTAATGAATAAAGGGGCTGGTGGTATATGAATAATACATTCGTTCTTGCTATCCGTAGTGCTGCTTTAATCCATCGATCAGTTCAATTCTTGAAGTCGCACAGTATTATGTCATAAACCACTATCAACTATTCGATCAAGAAGGTCGCGATCTTATGTATCTCCGCTGGTCAAATATGGATATTGGCTAAACTGATTCGCTTACCGTTATTACATAGTAACTTCGCTAGTAACTTCCAGTTAACATATTTTTGGAAGATTTACACAATTCGACGGAAAACCGTGTATTTACAGAAAGCGGCTAAAATCGCGAATTCATCGAAATATATATGTTTTGGGCACACCTTATATTTATAGTAATTTGGATTCTTCGTTCGAATAATTTGTAATACAAATAAATACGTATCAGAAAACTATAAAATAAATTTATCAAAACAACACATTGCTTTTAGGAAAGCAATATTTTGATTTAGGTAAAAAAACTTCAATGTTAAAAAATTTATCCGTTAATGACTCAACAACGAAGCTTTTCATACAATAAATTAAACTATTTTTCTCCAATTTATTACTCGAATTAATGCTGTACTTTGTGAATATTTCAAATCAATTTAGTTTGTAATTAGATAATTATTTTTATTCTTTTTAAATTATTACCATTATTTTCTTATCTGTGAATATAAAGAATGTTCACGAATACAAAAAACTTTTATATAGAGAAAGACAAGATATTACTTTTCAATATAGATTTTTATGATAAATGTAAGATACAATAATTACTGAAATCATTCCAAAACGATCCTTTAGGAAACCTTACAAATTAGTTCTAGCTAATTTTGCTTCGTTATGGAAATTAAATGCCACAAAATTGAATTTTTGTAATAAATTGCTTTCCGGTTATGACTCAATTTATGTAGAAGGTCATACACTATTTTTACATATAAATTCTATTTATAAAATAACTTTAAAGAGCTTGACTATAAAATATTACTGATAAGAATTTACTGAAATACCAGGTCGATGGGATTTCTGCGAAAAAGAAGACAAACAACTATACATGTACCTATAAGTTGTGGTGGATGCGGTTACAACCCATGTTACTCACAATATCAACCGCCGTATGGTTTCCCATATCCACCACCTTTCCCTAATTACAGACCTCCGTTTTAATCGACGTCGACTAAATCAGATTCTAGAAGCGAATACAATCACATACAAACAAAGCAATTTGATAAACAGATTATGCTTTTACTGTAGACATTTTGATTAGTATGTATCTTTAGATTAAATGTATTTCTTTTGTTTTGTCGTTTTTTATTTCCTTTAGGTCCAAATCACAAAAGGCTAGATTTATCATTTTTCAAGACCAAATTATTATATGTTCATTTTCTTTATATCTTAGTTATAATAAAACCAAAATGATTAACGTTCATAAGTAGGATAATTAAGCAAATTTTTCATTAATTTATACTGATAATATCTTACAAATCGCTCTTAATTTTAAGAACGAATTTAAAATGTTAATCGTTCAAAGTAAATTAACAGTTCTTCTTCGTCGTGATTCGTTCCCAAACAAATTGTAGTTATCAAGAGTCGTACTGTTTAGTGCTTGTATATAAGTTCTCAAAATAAAAAAAAACATTTGTTTTACAACAAATTTTATAATTAGACTGATAATGTGGACTTTTTATTACATTTCCTACAATCATAGAAAAATTAAAATGAAATCGAGCAAATAATTAAATGGTTAAGCAAAAAAAATAAATTAATATTACGAGTAGACAGGATGCTGAAGCAAATAATTTGATTAATAACGTTAGATAGTTGGCCGATCAGTACTTTTCGTCAGAGGGATTTAGTGAGGGAATTATCTCAATGAGCGTGGGAGAAGAGATGATGATAATTGAAGCCGATAACGGCGACGGATGGACAAAGGTCGAAAACGCCAGCAGAAAGAAGAAAAGGAATGTAAAGCTCGCCATTGATTAGATCAGCGATGACGACATCAGTCCTTACGTTATAGAGGATGAGGACGATTACGTGAACACGGACTCTGATGAGGACGAGAATGAAGACGATAGCGACGAGGAAGGAGTTGATAACAACGAACTGTAATTTTTCAATATAAAATTTTGAGATCCATTCTGGTAGTTCGTAATATTTAATTGAAGAACGAAATACAAATGCTCATTTTTGTTTACTGTCATATAAGAAAAAAGTAAAGTTTTAAATTTTGAATTTTAAATACTCACTACTATCATTTTATGGTAAAATTATAAGAATTATTAAAATTATCATTTTTTTGAAATTATAAGTGTATTTTTTTATATACTGAGTGCTATTTTCTATTTAAAAGATATTTCTCAAAAGACGCATTTATTATTTCGTAAATACGTATTTTTAACAGTATCCGAGAAGATAAAATCATAGATTTTTAAATTAACATAGAAGTTGAATTAGAGTTTATATAAAATTTTCAGTTCTAGGAAATGCATATTGGAATTGTTTATGATATTTTATTTTTAAATTACTATATGTTGACTATGGTGGTGATTTTTTAAACTTTAGCGACTTTGTTCTATTAAATTACAATCGCAGTTCACTAACAAAGATTTTTTAGCTATGAATAATCAAGTTCAAATTTATTTATTAGCTAAATTATATCTTTTTAATTTAGCGCGCAATTCTGTATTTCATGTAATTGAAATATGAAAATATTTTATTGATAAACACCGCAATTTCTGTAACTTAACATCTTAAATGTGTATGTACATTGAGTATTTGTATAGATCCCTATATGCTTTCTTAAAATCAGTGAATCAGATTATTTAACAAGCGACATATTTTGTATTATAAATTTAAAAATAGCAATATCTTAATCTTAAAAAGATTTTTTATAACCCGGTATTTCTATAAAGCGATTAGTCGTTAACATATTATTTTTTAAATAAAGAGTGAATGACATCAGGAGGATCTGATATGCTACAGCTCTGTTCATCAAACCAATATAGTACTGTGGCCAAATACATCTAATGATGTATATCCTCTGATGAAATTTGATTATCTAGTGCAATGTCTTATTCTAACACAATGTATATTATTATTTATTGTCCTTTTTAAAAATTGCTCATTTAAGGGTTTAAAAATA
The DNA here is from genome assembly GCA_012934845.2 of Pomphorhynchus laevis. NCBI lineage: Eukaryota > Metazoa > Acanthocephala > Palaeacanthocephala > Echinorhynchida > Pomphorhynchidae > Pomphorhynchus > Pomphorhynchus laevis. Next base: position 159,446 of record WNNJ02001344.1, on the reverse strand, counting down.
TTTTTAATGATATTTTGATGATTTATATACTTTACGATTCTTTGTTTTGATTTTTATTGATCCTAATTTTATTTTTATTAAGTTTTGAATGCACATTTTAACTGAATGAAATTATTTTATTCAGTGATTGGATAATATTAAAGGTACTAAAAAGAAATGCATATTAAGATACCATAAAGAAAATTTAAGATACCATAAAGCAGCGGTTCTTAACCTATTTAGTGCTGCGATTCATTTGATACAATTCCCATGATATGGAGATCCCAACCGTAAAATTTTCGTTTATATGACTAAGTTGCTGTAGTTTTGGTAATGTTATAAATCGTAATCATTATGATTACGTATTTACAAAATAATAAATGCGACTTTTGAGAAATATCTTTTAAATTAAAAATAGCATTCAATATATGAAAAAAATCAACTTATAATTTCAAATAAAATGATAATTCTAATAATTCTTATAATTTTACCATAAAATTACGATTATTAAAATCATTATGTGAATATTAGATAGACAGGATACATTAAGTTGTGAATCTAAACGCAGCCAAAACTTTATATTTAATCACGAAACAATATGTAACTATATTTAATCACGAAACAATATGTAACTATATTTTGTGCAAAATACATTATCGTTTCTGATTAAATTAAAAATTAATGAAATGTATCTTTATGTATTTATTTACTTTAATATATTGCGAATTCACCACACATGCTACATACTTATGGGAAAATTTGAAACGCATTTTGGAGCATAGATGCAAATTTTAACTATATTAATACAAATTTGTTGCGTCATGATGTGCAAATAAAAGTAAAAAATCTGGGGTTTATCATTACAGTTAAACGGACGGCCGGATTAGCCTTGAATTCGTTCAAAAGTGTTTTGAAGAGAGCAAGAAGGGCTATGAAACGGGCTCAACGTCTGCCATTGGAATGCTCTGATGAGCCTTTGATGCATCTGGGCAATCTCGGGATTAGTGTTCTTTTCAAGAGGACGTCCCCAGAGCAAATACTAAGATTTCTGAAGCTCTTCACGTCGAGACTACCGACCATAATTGGATCCTGAGGTATGCGAGAGTCCCTGAATGGTTCAGCCTTAAGGAGCGCATTTGTGTATATTGGTGAGTCTTGATCCTACTGGATAACTAACTGACTAAGAAGACTATGCGGATATTGATCTATAAAACTGTTTTATGTTGCTTGTTTTCCTGAAGTTTTAATTTGTTTATTAGCTGCATGATGTTTTTTTTATTAAAAAATCCATTATTATTGATGCCAAATAAGCCAAATTCAGTGTGAAGGTTAAATTTGTTTCTGGTTCGCTATTTCGGCAAATGCAAACGGTATGTCCGGTAGATTAGGAAAGTATGATGAAATGTCTACCGCTAGCACGATCAAATATTATTTTAAATATGTTATAATTGCATTCCATTTGTCAGATTCAATGAATTTTTCTCGTAGAAAGTAGATAAGTTTGGCAACATAAATTTTATTTTGCGCAATTTTGCTTGCCAAAGCTTAAGTTTTTTTGGAAGGATCAGATCTGCAGATAAATCAAGGCATATTGGACTTGGTCATTGCAGTTATAATTTTAACTAATTCAAGATTGCAATGACTTCAACCAGATTGACTATATTCTTGTTCGTATGCTCTACTTTATAACAATTAAATATCATCACCGTTTTGATGATGTGGCGCTATAGCGAAATACTTCTAATAATATTGGATGTACTGGAAATATTAGTAATATTGGCATCTGTTTCTAATTTAAAATTCAGAAATCGCTACTTTTATATTTCATATACTGTCAATCTATCGGTACTAAATTCAATAATTTCTTTAATAAAATTAAAGTGATATTGAAGTCAATTACATGTTATAATATAAATATAATATATTATATTATATTAATAGTATATATAATATAAATATAATATTAACATTTAATATTAAAAAATATTTAATATTAAATAGAGAAAATTCGTTTCCAATCCGAATTATTACAAGAAGGCGAGGAAACAGGAATATTTATTTGATTAGAAAAATCCAATATTTCGACGGCACTACGGCACGTCATCTTCAGGGTTGTGTGTTTAAGCTGTAAATATTTTTTGTAGTTATACTACAAAAAATATTTACAGCTTAAACACACAACCCTGAAGATGACGTGCCGTAGTGCCGTCGAAATATTGGATTTTTCTAGTCAAATAAATATTCCTGTTTCCTCGCCTTCTTGTAATTAATATTAAATGTTAATATTTTAATATTAAAATATTCATATTAATTTTTATATTTTAATATTTAAAATGTTTAATATATATTTTATATTTTAAATATTATATATTTCATATGATAACTTAATTGGCATTTGTATAATTTAGCAACATTTTCCACGACGGGCAGCACAAATCAATACAACGTAGATGAAGAAAAGGTAACAAACGTATTTAATTTAGATTGTTTTATCGTTCATCAATTATATTGAATTATACATTTTTATGTAAAAATATTTTATTATTATGGAATAAAAATTGTAATTCCTACAGATGATATCAGTCTCTATCGAAAGGTAGTAAACATTTTCGGAATAAAAACTTTTTATTCATTTTCTTCGTTCCTGTCAATTTAAAAGAAATTTAAGAAGAAAGAAATAGATATTTATAATATATACAAACGAGTTATCAGATACCGATGTATTAATATACTTTTTATACTAATTTAAAATATAATTATTTTTGATAAAAAATATAAATTAATAAAAGGAATATAGTTGACTAGTATTTAATATATTTATCAGCTCGGCTTATGAGGCCGATTTGATTATTATATTTATTGTTATTAATCATATCTAATAAAAAATATATTTTACATGGTAAGTATTTGTTCGTTCTTAGCTTAAAATCTCCCCAATTTGCCATATATTATAGGGATTGAATATACAAATTCTACTGAGTCATATTAAAGCAAATACAAAATAGGATCTTATAATTTTACCGATAAGTGCTTGTGTCCATTTGTTTTTATTAAATTTAGAAACTGACTTTGCACGATGTTTTGAAAAAATTTGTGCACATCAGATCACTTAAAGAAGTCTAAGAATTTGAACTACACAAATTTAAAAATGGAAATACCTTAATCGGATATTTTTTATATCCGATTAATATGATTAATATACATCACATTTGAATAAAGATTCAGCGTCGTCAGTAGTTACTGCCAAACTAGACTGGTTTCAACCAATTTTCCTCAACTCAACATAACAGGTTTAAATTAACATTCTTGTTTTGTAAATTAGATTTGCTCACGTTGTCATTTTATTTAAAGTTCGTCATTTTAATTATATTTCCCGATATATAGGATGCAGAGCGATTGGAGTTCTATATTCCAAAACCGAAGAAAGTAGGGATATGTGGAATACTATCTTAATTTAGTTTTATTGGTTTATAGGACTTGGCAATTAAGCGAAATGATCATTTTCTCACAGCTTTATTTAAACGATGGACTCCTATACAACAGAGACTTTTAAATGTATGTATTTGTTAATGATATGTAAATTAAAAGGATCATTATCTCGCAATAAAACGTTTTGCTGACAATTAAGGACTCATATAAATTATATGTCAATTAATGATTCATATAAATCATTAAGTTAATAAATGACTCATATGATTGTTATTGCTAGTTTGACAAACGTCGAACATTTAAGCGAAGTAAATAATTCTTCAGATTAATTTTGTTTATATTCCTTGTTCACAGGTCAAATATCATAACATAAATACATTTTGGGAATTAATTTATTGTTTATTACTTTATTCAAGATTTCGTTATTAAAATAATTATAATTTGTTATAATTATATATTTTGTTATAATTAAATATTAAATAATAAACAATTATATTATAATAATCCGGTTAAACGAAAGCCAAAAAGTCATGGCGATAAAAGGAATAAGGAAAATGAACTTAAAAATATTAAAATAGATAAGTATATTTATGAACAATTAGAAATATTAAACAACTTTTAAGAGCTAATAAGCTATAAGATCTTTATGTAAATATAAGAAAGTTTTCTAAAGATATCATTTGTTCAATAAATCAGAGATTAATTAACGATTATGATAGGTATAGTTGTATAAGATTTCGTTATTGAAATAATTATAATTTGTCAACATAAAACGTTCAGAACGTTTAGCACTAAATCACAGCTTAACACAGAAAGATGTTTTAGCCACTTTAAAATAATCGTCATGCTAATTCAGAGACCTACGCATTAATTGTTAGGGTTTTTCGAAAACAACTTAGATTTGATCCGCCTTACATAATCTACGAGATACCTTGTTAAGCTAAATACCGCAAATAAACCTGTAGACAGCGTTCAAACCACTAAATCCGATAAATTAGATAATTAATTGGCTTTGGGATGTTAACAAACTAAAAGTCTTCGAAATACTATTTGTCATGACATTCGCGAAATTAATTTTATACGATTAATTATTGGCTTTTATTTACCCTGATTAAACAAATTATTAGATTTACCAAATATTTATCAAAGTAATTAGTCTAGTCATAAATAAAGCCAAATATGGGTTTTAATACCCACGTAATGTGGTATTACATTGAAAAATTCCAAACTACAAAATTCGAATTTTGATTTGGTTGCTATTCGAAGCAAACACATGTCTGTGCTTATAAATTTCTGTTCTGATGATGCCTTGGCAATAACGATAGTTTGCACTCAAAAAATTCTAACACTATATTTCCTGGAGATGATGGCATTAGTCACCGTTATATCATAAAAATCGAGTGCATAATCTCTTTATTTCTCTCAAAGCATTTCTTACATTAATAAAATATTAACCGTATATTTATATACGAAACTTGACTAATTATTTATTTAATATTCAAGTAAAGCCAATCACATGTTAATTAAATGATATAATATTTTGATATTAAAATATATTAAAATATATTGGGGAAGCTTGACTTTGAAAGTTCGATAGACGGCAATGGTAGTGATATCCAATGGTAGGAATAATAATTCATGCATCGATAACTCTATGATGAATTCTATCAACATCTGAATCTGGTTTAATTGTAAAAGTTTATTGGCGTCAATGAACTTTTGTTAAATTTTAATAAATGCATTTGAATAAAGTAAAATTTGCCAACGAAAAATACTTTTAATAGAAAATAAAGTATTCCTTCCTCTTAATTTAAATTGATATTTTATTTTGATTAATATAATTCTAAAGAATTATTGATTAGAAATAAACTTTTAATTAATATATTAATTATAATCAATATAATTTTATATTTAATTAATATTACTTTATATTGTTTGATAATATTTAAGTCAAAAACTCATCTAATCATTAGGCATAATAAAATTACAATGTGAAATTTCGGTTTTAAATTATGTTATATTTTAATTAATTGATAAATTGATTTAAGTAAATTGATATTATTCGCTAATTCAACATACTGCATTAGTGACATACTGTCATATACTTTATACGTTCATTAGGCATTTTTATACGTTGACGCTCTTGATGAAGATAGAAACAGAGTTGCTGGGTACATTTATTTAAAAACTTTATTTAAAAGAAAGGATATACACAGAATATTTGATGGATCGCAAAGAGTTTTACCAACTGAACACGATTTCATGTAATTTTAAAGATTTAAAATTTAATCGATGTTTGCTTTTTATATTAATTTTAATTCAAATTAAAATTTCTTTATTGAAATAAAGATTTCTTTATTTAAATTACACTTATGGGGGGTAGGGTGTTAGTGAATAACGATCAAACGTATCATGCATTATTTCTTATAAATCAGTTTCTCAATTCGCCTGTGGATTTAGTGGCAACAAACTAATCTGCAACCTCTCCCCTCAGCACATATCAACCACAAACACGTCCACTCAAACTACCCCGTCGTTTTCCATGCCCTTTCTCCACCCACTGATCCTGTCACCATATACACTTCCCATCCCATTTCATCGTTATGTAAATAACGATGAAATGAAAAATTATATAAATTTTATCGTTATATAAATATATATTGTATAAAATCTTATATAAATTATATAATTTATAATTTCTTTATATTAATTTGTTATCTGATCTGATTGATCATATTTTGAAAAGTATAAAATATCGAAAACGTCCATTGAGATTTAAAATCAATCCTTCTGAATGATTAATATAAAGAATGACATTTTATTTCTAAGTTTTAGCTATCAAACTTGATTTTTCTGCTATAAAACATCAAATAGAAAAACGATACATAATTAATAAATATCAAATAGATTTATTGTTGAAAAATCAATTCCTAATAGTAATTAAATTCGCATCTGCCCCGTTTTCCTACCCTGTTTTTCCCTATTGGGAATCTGAAACAGATAAATTAAAACGAAAATTTCTATGATACGCTAGAACCCGAACTTTCAAATAATGAAGAAATACTAGATACTTGGATATAATTCGGAAGCATAAATACTTAATCCCTTTCATTTATCAACTTTAACTCCCTTTAATCCTTAGCCCGCTCTGTCCCCTTAATTTTTAATATATTTTTTTATAACGACGAGTTTCCAGATAAAAACAGTAAAAGGGTAACCTAATGAAAAATAAGTTAAATCGGGTTATAGAGAGTAAATGGAATTTAAAAGAACAAATGGAGTTAAAGCGTGTGAAGGGGATTTAACGGAGGAAACATACCTGGTCCTTTAATTATGGTAAGTAAATTCAAAACGTTATAACAAACAATATTTTGATTTTGGAATTTATTGATTTTCTCAAGTAAATTAATCAGATCAGCTGAGTCTACGTATTTTATCCTATACATTAAAAATAATGTTATAAAAATAATTAAATAATAAATTACAAAATTTATACAAAATTTATATAATAATTTATATAATTATATTAATTTATCAAAATTTATATAATTTATAGTTATAAAGTTAAAATTTAAAATTGAAATTTAAAATAAAAATCAATATTTTATGAATAGACTAAGAAGAACTTTTGTGCTTTAATTTTGTAAATTAAAATCGTTTAAAATCAAATAACATAGAATAAGTATAATAGTTTCTCTTTGTTAAGGTACTATAAATTTAAAGACGACCAGACATATCTAGAAACATTTTATAATGAAATTGATGAAGTGCATATGGATACAAATACCAACTGCTTGTATTTGGTTATAGGCGACTGCATTCTGTACCCAACAAAACCTGTAAGATCATTTATAATTTGAGTTTTGCTTATACAGTGTTTTTAGATTATATTATAAAATAATGATATCATTTAATGAAATATATTTAACACAAATATGTCTATTAACGTAAAAAGGTGACAAAAAGACACTCGCGCGTTTCACCCATTCATTTTAAAGCGTAAAATATGTAAAGTAATATCCCAATTCCGAATAGACTTCAACTGTACCTATAATTTGAATCAAACATGTTATTTTTCTTGCCATATATTGTTCGTATAGTGTACTATTAGTTAGCAGAAATCAAATTTTCTACTCCCGACTTTAAAATCGCAAATGATTATATTTACAAACAGACTCGTAATGAACAGTTTAGTCCGACGTTAGTAACTTCTAAAGAATTACAAATTTTGGATTATTTTAAAGATATGAGGATGTAGTATATCGATTATGACAACTGGAATTAAGATCATAAATAGACAACGCGGATTATAAGTAGGTTTTAATGTCAGATGACTCTTTTCTTAGATAAAACAATCTGATGTAAATTATTATTTATGATCAACTTCTATCGTTTTAAATCTTTACATCAAAACGATCATTTAAATCCAAATTCGAATAAAATTTTAAGGAAACAGAACATTTTTATTTTAAAATATTTCGTTGCCGGAAGAAATAATGTTTTACTAACGTTATGTATGTTTATTACGTCATTCAATTTTATTCTAAAATTTTATTTTATCGTTTTGAGTGCAGTATCACACAAAACGAAATGTATATAATGACATATCGATTTTGTCAGTTCAGAATCTTCATTTTGGCAATCAGTTGTAGCTTTATGTAGCTGGTCAATCTTCAGCTATTTATTGAAGGAGGAACAATCAAAGATTATTTAATTCAAATTGAAATTTTGAGTTTTATCAGCAGCTACTGACATCGTAAATAAACAAAATTGAAAGTATCGAACCAAGTGGTAAATTGGTTAAATGCTTGTCCTTCATTGTTTCTAAAACGAAAACAATGAAATAACGTTATACTAAGGTTTTCGAAATCCACTTATCCAACCATGAACATGTTCGCCCTCTATAAGCTTCGTTCCAGTTTAAATAAAGTATTCGGCAGACCAATCAATCCTTTCGTGTTTTGGTTTATATTCAAATCTGTTGTATAATTTTACTAAATTTACAATAAATGAAGACATATTTCTGTTATATTTTTCATTTTGTTATCTCACTATCAATTTTACTATAAAAATATCTACTAAAATATAGGATATTTAAGAAAAATTGTTTTGATAATCAACGGTTCTCTTCCAATCCATATTTATTCGAACTTTCTAATAGACTGATAAGGAAATATGAAATTAATAAGTAAAATTATCCTTTGTTCTTTTCGTGTGTTATATAAATTAAGGCTGGAACAAATTCATTCGGATCAATAGAAAATTGATGCAGCTGCATTCATAAGCCATTTACGAGCAAATTAGGTGACCATTTGGAAACCACAAGTCATTTGCCCATTTCACGATAAGCATCGGTTTGTAGTACCAAATGTTTTCTTAAACAAAAAAAACGCTAAAAAATATAATTATTAAATTAATTTCATTAGAAATATGAAACGGATGTTAAGATGAGATGACTAAAAATTAAAAGAGAATAGATTATGCCTTAAACATCAATCTTTACAGTTTGACACTTCAAGAAAATTATGGCATAATATTTTATATGATAATATTTCTATTAAATAAATATTATACTATATAAAAATTGATTTTTATTTTTGATTTTAATTATAAATTTTATCTTGGTATAAATTATTTAAAATAATTATAATTAAATAAATTTTACACGTCATTAACATGTATTTGACTCATGTATTTTAATTATAAAAATTTTTTAGCATTATTATTTTTGATTTTATACTTATATTAAATTATATTAAATTATAATTATAATTATATTTGTTCCTGTAATAACTATATATTTAAATAGAAGAAGATTATGGGTTTTGTAATGTTTATACTATTACGTCATTAAGTTGTATTTGACTAATGTATTTTTATTATAAAATTTTAACAATCATTTATTATTTATTATTATTCATTTATTTTTAAAGATAATAATTATCTGATCTGATAGATTAAGTATTTTGATAAGATTATTTCATAATTTGTGTGATTATTGCTGCTTTTCTATTAAATAAATATTATACTATATAGACATATATTTATATGGGATGATAAAGCCCTCCCTATAAATCCAGAAGCAAAACGTTGCAACAAATGAATGTATTCCGAGAAGCCAGATTGAAATTACGAGCAATTAAATTTCAATTATAATCAAAGTCTTGTTTGCCAAACATGACTTTCCTAGGTCTTAATTCTAAATACGACTCTTGAGAGCAGCTAATTTTTGCTTAAAATTGATATCAATTGATTAACGCCAACATTTTTATATAATTGTTTTATGGCGAACCATTTCCGATAATAGGAATACATCCCTGCTGTATTAAGAATACGAACAATATCTGTGAGGATAATGACGTGCCACAACCAGAATAAATATTTATTATTTACAATTATTTATCTTTATTTTTAAAGATAATAATTATCTGATCTGGTAGATTAAGGATTTTGATAAGATTATTTCATAATTTGTGTGATTATTGACACGAGAAATGACATATTGAGAAATCCACATATTGCCCGTATCTTGATTGATACGGGCAATATGTGGATTTGTTGAATTAGCAGATCAGATAGATAACTGAGTCTACGTATTTAATATAATTTTAAAATAAACAAAACATAATAATGCTAAATCAAAATTTAATAATTAAATAATAAAATTAATAATTGTTTTTAGATTTTTTATAATTTAAATCAAGTTAAAATAAAAAATTGAAATTTAAAATAAACGTCATTTCTATGAATTGACTAATAAATAACAGACGTTGTATCAGAATAAGAATTAGAGGTCATCATGAGGAACTGCTATGCTATCAGGTTTTGGCCCCTAATTCCTCTACCCAACACAGCAGCGGGGCCAAATACATGCTAATGATGTATTTAAAAATGACTTTTATTTCAAATTCAAATTTAAAATTTTAACGTGATATAAATTATATAAAATCTTATAATAATTATTTATTATTTATAATTATTTATTATTTAATTATAAAATGTTGATTTAGCATTATTATCATTATTTTTTATATTAAATACGTAGGCTCAGTAATAATAATTTTAATATTCTGTCACATTGTATTTTATTTATTAGTCATTCATAAAAAATGACTTTTATTTTAAATTTCAATTTTTTATTTTAACTTGATATAAATTATAAAAAATTCTATATAACAATTATTAATTATTATTAATTATTATTATTATTTAATTATAAAATGTTGATTTAGCATTATTATCATTATTTTTTATATTAAATACATAGACTCAGTTAGCTGATTTGAATTGTTAACAATATTTTGGTCTCCTTGTAAAACCATTATCAAACAATCTACCGTGTAAAAAACAAAAACATTTAGTTAGGGATCTTGAGCTCCCCATTCGCAAAAGTCAGAATGCGTGAACAAAGAGCAGTAATTCACACAACGACTGAATACCACGTTGCTAACCATGCAAACGTAACTGGGCACTCTATAAATTTTGTTTCGCGATCAGTGCTCTCAATGGAACCCGCTCTTTCATGGTGGCGGCTCCTGTCTAGTGGAATCATCTGCCCATTAATATACGTCAATCAACCCCTATGCCGTGCTTCAAACGCCAAATCCGATCTCATTTAAACAATTTATCTGCTTGACTTTTTCATTTTTTGTTAGTGGACTTGTAAGCGTGCAGCTGGCACGCATTTGCCACGTTAAATAAATTACTATTAAAACTATCTCAATAGTGAAATTGATTGAAAATACGCGAACATTAAAGATTTCCGTAACATATTCTGGTGAATTCCTGTAACTGTATGATAAATTGCCTGATGCATCGCAATTATAATACAGCCTTATTTTTAATTTTATTGTGGCCAGCTTGGATAAAACACAATAAATATAAAAGATACCATTCGGAAAATTTATATATAAGTTTAAAACTGATATTCTTGGCATTTAAACAATAATGTTATGGTAGAATTTTAGGGTTGAAATGATAATACGACGCAAACGTCCCTCAATTGTCGATTCATGACTTTTTAGTTATTACAAAAGACTAGCAAGTAGTTATATTTTTAATACCTATTATATTATGTTGATATTATGTTGACATATTCATTGATGTTGAAAATACACAAACAGTCATGTATTACAGTAATTTTACCTTTTATCAAATGTTCTAAAAGAGAGAGAACAAAAATAAAATCGAATTTTAAAAATAGACAAAATCCACAGTATTTTAATAAATAAGCTAAATTCTGATTACGCATTTAACTTATGTTCCTCAATAAATCGAGAGAATCGCAGCGCAAGGTTTTTGTTACTCTAAAATATAAAATAATATTTAAGTTAAATTTTATCTAATTAAAATGTGTTTCTTTCAAATAAAAAACAATACTTTCATGTTAAATGTAGATAAGTTGTTACTCAGGTGTTGAGACATGAAGCCTAGCACTATAATATCAAACTAGGTATATTGATTCCCATTAGAACTGAATTTTAAATGTAATATTATCCTACTAATGATCTATTTATAATTTAATTAGGTCTCAAATAGTCTGTTAATTAGCTCTAGAGAACCAAATGCACATATAATTCGCACTTTAAAAATCCGAAAAAAAAATTTAAAGAGTGAATTTTAAAAATAAAAAAATAAATTGTATAAAATCGACTATAAATATTTATTATTTATCTTCATTTTTTATTTATTTTTTATTTATATATAATAATTTATTTTTAATTTATATAAGATAATTTATTTCTTATAAACATTTTATAGTAATTTATTTTTAATTTAAATACGTCGTCTCACTTAGCTGATTATATTTCAGGAATAGGGGCCAAAATATGATAACAGAGCAGTTCCTCCTGATGACCTCTAATCCTTATTCTAATACATCGTATGTTATTTATTTGTCAATTCATAATAAATGACTTTTATTTTAAATTCAAACTCTTAAGAGGAAAATGCTTATGGATGGATTATAAATAATAGACTTTGTTTTAGAATAAGGTACAATAAATAATCAAATTTCATCCATGCTGCTTGCTAGGTCGAGGAATAGGGGCCGGAACATGATAATGTACTCTATTTTGGATATAATTCGCAAGCGGGAAATGTTAATGGATAAGCACAGTGTTGCCTAGTTAACGGCATTAACTAAGGCTTTAGTTAGATCAAGTTCATACTAAATCCATTCATTTCGATAGATACCTAGCTTTCGCCGTTGTTTAGTCAATTTATAAAAATTGACGTTTATTTTAAATTTCAACTTTTTATTTTAACTTATAACAATTATTTATAATTAATAATTATTTACAATTCGTCAGAGAATTGAAGTGCATCACTAATTCTGTGGACATTAGGTGCACAGAATTGAAAATGTTGTCAATAAGTGCACCCATTTTAAGGCACATTAGGAAACCATTTAAACATAATAAATAATCCCATTTTACGGTATAAATGTATGTAGCAAAATCGCTTATTTGGTCCTTTGGATGTCTGCTTTATAAAAACGCTGTCCTTGATCTTTGTTCTTCTATTGATAAACTGAAATCGTGGTCGACAGTTCATTACATTATATAAAATGGCCTGTTAATACGACTGAGAATTAAATGGAATGCATGGGGTATATAAAATTAAAGGACTTAATAAATTATTTTAATTAGTACAAACTGCCATTTTCATTTCAGCAATTAGTTTGTTATCGATGCTAAAAGATCACTAAAGGATATAACATTAAAGGTTCAATATTGATGACGAAGATGTCAACATTATGTTGTATATATTATATGTTATTCTTAAGGAACTATGTAAACCAAAAGCCAATCGAACTTACGCTTCAATGAATGGATATTTCAGTATAGTTTTCATTGATCAATGGCTTCACCGAAGCAAAGCTGAATATTTCGATATCGATAGTGTACAGGCCGTCAATTCAATCGAAATCAAATACGATCAGTAATATCAAAAAGTTAAAAAATAATTCACGGATCAGCTATTATGTGTTTCTTAATAAAAGTTGAATTTAATTATTTCAATATTTGCAATTAGCAAAATGTTGCCAAAGGGTACATGAAACTTTAAACTTTTAGTTTTATAAGTTTTGTTAGACGTATTGGCTTTTACAGGAAATACGTCACAAGTGTTCAATTATTAAAAAAATGACAAATGATAGGTAGAAATTTGTATTCATCAACAAATTATGATATATCGACAATATCAGGTAATTTTAATTAGAATAAACTATAAACTTGATAAAAACACATTAACACCAAAAAGCAAAAGCTACTGTTTATTTTAAAGTACACGACACCTAATGTTGGTTAAGACTGTTGATTTGAGGATATTTGTTTCTGTTACAAGGTTATCTGATCTTAATAAACTGACACCTTACGTTCAAGACTGTTGATTTTAAAAGATTAGTTTTTTTTATCAAAAGGTTATCTGATGTTAATAAACTGCTTTAGAATTTGTTTTGGAATATATGCAATATTTAACTTAATTTTGTTGCTAATTGAAAATTAGTCACAACTTACTTAGAGACAACGGTAGTTTAACTGATAGCTTACGTTCAAGACTGTAGATTTTAAAAGATTAGTTTTTTATCAAAATGCTATCTGATGTTAATAAACTGCTTTAGAATTTGTTTTAGGATGAATGCAATCCTTAACTTAATTTTGTTGCTAATTGAAAATTAGTCAAAACTTACTTAGAGACAACGGTAGTCTATTAAACATTTTATCAAACGTTTCATGTAAATTTTGTAATTGATAAAAATCTAAAATACATGATCACTTTATGATCAAAATGTGTTTAAAACTTTTGAAATACATGTTTTGCAAATAACGTGTTTGCTATAGGTTTTGGAATAATAAATTATCATATTCGATAATCTTACTTTTCGAAATATTAAGTCATGCGAGCCTTCCAGCGCTTTTTAAAACTTTTTTTCATACAACATACATTTTGTGATGTTTCTAAGTATTAAAAGTTTTTATTGCTAGCAGCGTAACGATTGATAACGATTAACAATGACACTGCGATTCATAGTCTAATGATAATTGCATTTTATCGACATTGAAGGTTAAAAAACAAACAAATTATAAGCTTATATTAGACATAAAGTGTAACAACTTGTACAAAGTTAAACGGATGTAACTGAAATTATTTTAATTTCCGCTGTCGCTTAACCTTCTGCTTCAGATGATGTTTCTTCAACTTACGCTGTGCCATCCTCGTTGGATCCTTGACAGCCTAGAAATTGCAAAAGTTCTTTTTGTAAATTTCACGCTTATAATAACTGAAAAATTATAATTATTAAAATTAATAATTAAAATTAATTAAATTTTAATATTAATTGGAATCTATCCGTTTGATTAATTTATTAACTGTTTAGATTTTATAAAATCTAGATACATTTCTGAGATAAATCCATATTTTAATTTAACACAGATGTTTCCGATATGATCCTTGTTAGGTAAATTGTTTGCTGGAGCTAGTTTGTTTTTGACCAAATACCCATTATGACGTAATGGCAGTTTTCGATGATCTGGGTTGATATATCGATTACGTAAGTTTAATCAAATTGCAAAAATTAATAATAATTCAGAATCACTAGAAAATCAAAAGATAATTATTCAGATGACCGATTTGGCTAAGATTAAGTAGTAACTCGAATCATGCGGACGATGATTCGAGTTATTCAAATGAATACTACGTTGAAATAAAAAAATTCAAATAAAATTATCTGACACAGAAACAGTAAGTATCGCATATAAAAACATATCTGTTTAGTAAAATCAATTATTGAGGAGTCATAACTACGCAATTAGCATTTAGCATTCTGGTAGACAGTAAATTCGATTTTTAATCGAGATAAAATATTAAAATTTAATAATTATTCGTTATTCACAAAATCATATAATATTGTATAATATAATAAAATATAAACTTTCCTCTTGAAACCAAGAAAACACTTTATAATTCTAATTAAATTCATAAATTTCAAATAAAATTTTAATATCAATGTTTTAATCAATATTATACAATATTGACAATTTATACACCATAATATATTATAAAATATTGTACAATATTGTATAATATCGATTAAAAATCAACAACAGCAATTTCTTTACAAGAAAAAAAAACATTTTTCCTGTCAACCACTGATCGGGATGTCATGTCGTGGAGGCAGTTCACGAACCAAACTACTCCAGACATTTCGATCCTGGGCGACATACCAGAATTTTCTTTCACAAAGCCCAAGGCGTTATTCGGTTATTTTTGAGATTTGATCTCTCAAGCGGCATAAAGGTCTACCTCGAGGTCTCTTTCCAGGGAGTCCGTCCTGAAAAACCTTCAGAGGAAGGCGATCCGTAGACATCCTCAGAACGTGTGCTAGCCACCTAAACTGTCTTTCTTTGATGTAGAGAAGCAGCGACTTTACTCCGAGTCCATTCCATATGACCGAATTCCTAACCTATTCTCAATGGCTAAGATCGGCCACGCCGCGAAAGAACCTCATTTCGGTCACACGGCACCCGACAGTGAAAACTCCTACTGTCAGTGGTGAGTTGACCATTGTTCTTAAACAATTGATTAAAATATATCGATTGTTGATTAAAAATCGATATTAATATTTAATAATTATTTGAAATTTATGAATACGATTAGAATTTTAAACTTTTTTATTCGTTCTAATTTTGTAATTAAATTGTAATAATCAAAAATGCATTGTATACGCATCCAGTAGGTATAGATTTCAGTGGATATATACTATACATTTCGGAATTTAAAAATCAATAAAATAGATCATGCCGCATCATGAATTAAACACACATATATTGCTCATGCAATATTGCGAACAACTAATTCACATTATA
Organism: Pomphorhynchus laevis; assembly: GCA_012934845.2. Taxonomy (NCBI): domain Eukaryota; kingdom Metazoa; phylum Acanthocephala; class Palaeacanthocephala; order Echinorhynchida; family Pomphorhynchidae; genus Pomphorhynchus; species Pomphorhynchus laevis. The sequence goes on along the minus strand of WNNJ02001344.1, from coordinate 143,169 downwards.
GAAACCAGACTTTGATAATATTATTTTATTTTAATAATAGAACCAAACTTTGGTAAAATATATCGGTAATATAATAATTCTAGAAAAACACTAATCACCTCGAATTTAATTTTCTAATATCTAAACAAAGTTATCTAAATGAAACATAAATAATAAATTAGCATTTCCACATAAATGATAAATAAAGATAGTTATATTTCCAAGTTAACATTTTATTTAAATGTCAAAGGGTCTGTCATTACAAAAACTCAGTCATTTAAGACAGACATTTTTGTGAGATGCTTTATTACAAACGACATTTTTTTAATAATTAGAAAGGAATATCAAGAAGCTATTTTCTTAAATTCTAAATAAAAACATAAATAAATTTTGCGTATTAAAGATTAAAGAGGAGTGATTAAAATGGGATGAAGTAAAACCTATTTACCATCGTTGCTAGATTTTGCTTGCGTTTGGATTTACGCTCAACGCGCAATTCGCGGACTTCGTTGTAGACATCTAGAAATTCGTTAAGCCTATGATCATTATACTTCTTAATTGCGTCGAGAGTTTCGCTTGATAGCTTTCTCAAATCGGCAACCGCTTTATCTATAAAAGAATTTTATAATTCGAAATTATTGGTACATGTACCTTTAGGATCGTATCGGCTGTTACGTGACATATCGTTTTCTCTTAGTAAGATAGGAAGAACTATACGGAGATACGGCCAAAGAACATCAGAATCCAATTTGATCGCGACTGCAGCTATCCATTTTATTGCACAATTTCTCTATTAAATAACGCATAAAGGTAGTAAGTATAATTTCAAGAGAAATTATTTAAAATCAAATATTTGCGTTCGTTCTCGAAGAATTGAAATTGCAAATATCACAATGCATCAATTAAACGTTTAAAATAAAATCGAAACATCAACAGAAACTCAACAACTAAATAAAATAATTTATTCTTAACTTAAAGAATGAACTTATTTGAGCAATATCGCCGTTAACATCAATAACATTGGCAAACATAATATTATTTAATATTTATGTTATTTATAAAAATTAGCATTCATTTTTGTGACAGATGACATACAAATAATTGTTCAAATGTAGCGGACTAGCAGTAATTTATAATTTTATATAAAGAAAATTTTATAATTTTATTATATAAATTTTATATAGTTTTATATAAATTTATAATTTATATTTATATAATTATATTTATAACTTTATTGAAGTTAATGAAGTTTATAAAATTTAAAAATGCGTCTATCAAATATAACCCAAACAAATAGTTTTGTCCGGGCGATACAAACAAATAATTCGATCCTAACAAATAGTTGAATCTTCACACATACCCGTTAGATAACGAAATGTACACAATAACTCATACAAATAAGGCAATGCAAAATGTCTTTTAAAAATAATGTTTATTATATGTTATTATATGTTTATTATATATTATTTATCAATGTTTATTATAAATTTTTTATGTATATTTTTCATGAAGCCTAACTTAGTATATATTAATATATATACATTTTTAATCATTGAATAAGGCTACCTGGATAAATTTGCTTACCTACATGATATAAGTTACTAATATTTTGTATTATTAATTAATGTTCATATCTAGATATATACCTTCTTTATTATTAATATTGGTTTTGTTAAAACCAATATTAATGATAAAGAAGGTATATATCTATAAATATATCTATATGTTCATCCAAAAATATGTTTCTTGTAAATATGTCATATTTACGATATAAATTAAAAGTAGTTTTAATTGATGTTAATTTAATGTTCATAACTGGATATATACCTTCTTTATCATTAATATTAGTTTTATTAAGAATAAGGCTACCTTAATAAATCTGTCAGCTTATAGAATAAAAATTATTAGACTTAAAAACATAAATATATCATCAATGTATCGAAACATATATTTCATATCTTTATATAACTTAAATTCATTAATTAATAGTATAATATTGTATACTTGTAAATTTTATGTCGGCTCCAGTGTCTAACGGAAATGACATTATCATCGACTGCTGTCGGCTTGATCAAAATTAGAAAATTAGAAAGTAATTTTAATCGATGTTAATTTAATGTTCATATCTAGATATATACTTTCTTTATCATTTATATTGGTTTTTATTAAGAATGAGGCTACCTGGATAAATTTGTTCGCTTATTGAATAAAAATTGTTAGAGTTAAATACACATATCATCAATATATCGAAACATTATTTCATATCTTTATATAATTTAGACTTATTTTTTACACAGTTCTTCTTCTTAGCGTTTATCCCGTTTGGCGGGGTCCACTTGCCACACTCGCTGGTGCCAAAATGCCCTATCCGGGCATTTTGATATTGTAAGACATTTCATATCTTTTATTTCTCATATCTTTATATAGTATAGATTTATATTTTAAACAGTTATGAACAAATTCATATTCTATAAAGCTAAATACACATATATCATCAATATATCGAAACATATATTTCATATCTTTATATAATTTAGACTTATTTGTTACACAGTTATAAACAAATTCATAGTCTATAAAGCTTAAAAATAAGTCAGCTATAATTTGACTACTATTACCTTTCACTGAAAAATCTTTTATAAGGTGATAAAGTGATAAACACCTTATCTTTAATATATCAAACATATATTTCATATCTTTATATAGTTTAATATGTATCTATATAATTATTTAAATGATTCTTAAGAAAACCAATATCACCTCATATAATGGCAGTTCGTATATACAACCCTACTTTCTTTTACATCAGTTATTAAAGTTAAATACACATATATCATCAATATATCGAAACATATATTTCATATCTTTATATAATTTAGACTTATTTGTTACACAGTTATGAACAAATTCATAGTCTATAAAGCTTAAAAATAAGTCAGCTATAATTTGACTACTATTACCTTTCACTGAAAAATCTTTTATAAGGTGATAAAGTGATAAACACCTTATCTTTAATATATCAAACATATATTTCATATCTTTATATAGTTTAATATGTATCTATATAATTATTTAAATGATTCTTAAGAAAACCAATATCACCTCATATAATGGCAGTTCGTATATACAACCCTACTTTCTTTTACATCAGTTATTAAAGTTAAATACACATATATCATCAATATATCGAAACATATATTTCATATCTTTATATAATTTAGACTTATTTGTTACACAGTTATGAACAAATTCATAGTCTATAAAGCTTAAAAATAAGTCAGCTATAATTTGACTACTATTACCTTTCACTGAAAAATCTTTTATAAGGTGATAAAGTGATAAACACCTTATCTTTAATATATCAAACATATATTTCATATCTTTATATAGTTTAATATGTATCTATATAATTATTTAAATGATTCTTAAGAAAACCAATATCACCTCATATAATGGCAGTTCGTATATACAACCCTACTTTCTTTTACATCAGTTATTAAAGTTAAATACACATATATCATCAATATATCGAAACATATATTTCATATCTTTATATAATTTAGACTTATTTGTTACACAGTTATGAACAAATTCATAGTCTATAAAGCTTAAAAATAAGTCAGCTATAATTTGACTACTATTACCTTTCACTGAAAAATCTTTTATAAGGTGATAAAGTGATAAACACCTTATCTTTAATATATCAAACATATATTTCATATCTTTATATAGTTTAATATGTATCTATATAATTATTTAAATGATTCTTAAGAAAACCAATATCACCTCATATAATGGCAGTTCGTATATACAACCCTACTTTCTTTTACATCAGTTATTAAAGTTAAATACACATATATCATCAATATATCGAAACATATATTTCATATCTTTATATAATTTAGACTTATTTGTTACACAGTTATAAACGAATTCATATTCTATAAAGCTTAAAAATAAGTCAGATATAATTGGGCTACTATTACCACCCATTGGAAAATCTTTTATAAGGTGATAAAGTGATGAAAACCTTATCTTTAATATATCAAACATATATTTCATATCTTTATATAGTTTAATATGTATCTATCTAATTATTTAAATGATTGTTAAGAAAACCAATATCACATTATTTGATTGCAGTTCGTATATACAACCCTACTTTCTTTTACATCAGCCTTACAAAAAATAGATACCTGAATTTCAAATATTCGGTTTATCGTCAATAGCTTTATAAATATTCATTTTCTGAACCAAATAAGATTACTCAATGTTTTGAGCGTTTTTATATAAATAAAAGTTTCTACTTGTGTTTAAACCAAAATGATAATAAAATTTACAGTATACCATTAAAATTGATGGTTTTAATGAAAAACATAGCTAAACTGAAGACAAAAATCCTACTTGCAGAGACTTTTCAATATATTGTAATAAGGTTTTTATTGGAAAAGTTCTATCTGAATAAATTTGTTCTCATCAATATATCGATACATATATTTCATATATTTATATTGTTTAGATTTAGTTTTTACACAGTTATGAACAAATTCATATTCTATAAAGCTTAAAAATAAGTAAGCTATAACGGGGCTACTATTACTTGGAGGAGGTTTTATTTGTCTAAACACCCTTTATTAGACGAATTTATTCTAATAAAAGAACATTTATTAGTAAATGCTTTTGATTGGAATCTTTAGATTACATGTTCTATTGTTTTTTTGATTTGTTTTTTTCATCAAGAAAGAAAAAGTGCATTGAGCCTAGAATAGCGGTTTAAAAGGTTGGTTTTCTTTTACAATAAATTTTATATATTTAAACTAGATTTAATAGATTTTTATAAGTAATTAAAAATACGAAATTGGGTTATTATTTTTATATTATAAAAAGGATTATTTTTAAATTTGTATTTTTAAGCTGCAAAATATGTAGCTTCCAAATATATGTAGAAAGAAAACTTGTGTTTATTGCTGTGTGAAAGCCAGATATAAAACAAAAAATTACCAAAATTGTTTTACTTACAGTAATAACGCTTGATATATTTTGGGTAGCTTCGATATCAACCTGCCTTCTCACACGACCAAATATCCAACGAATAATCGAACAGTCTGTGGTTGAAAGTAATTTTACTATGAGAAACAGAATTGCAGCCACTCTATCAGATAGATAAGGCGAAGTGGATGTACGAAGTATTTGGCATAAGCTGTTTATTAGCGACTGTTATAAGATAAACCTTTTAATTAAATATATACATGATCTATACAGTACCTTCGTATCCTTGTGGACGTCATCGAACGTTACAAAACCGATGGAAAATTGAATGTTAAGTAGCTGATAAATAATATCACAACCGTCGATACGACATACAACATTTGAACTCTGCAAACACTTCAATGACCAACCTAATATTAATAATAAATAATATTAATATCACTGTGCATTGATTTCTTAAATTACCCCATATTAAGGTGCATTGTTGTGAAGTCATTATTTTGCTAATACCTTCAAACCGAATCATGCATACAATCAGAGATAATATCCTGTGCTTTTGTTGTAGAATAGTCGTTTCATTTTCATTTTGCAAAAACTATCAAATCGATGCAACTCAATCGATGAAAGAACAGATAATTTACTTGTTGGTATTTGTGATGAGCAATTGAAGTATTTCGATTATCATCATCGTTGTCAACGGATGAAACGTTTGGCACGCCGAGACTGCATTGTTCAATGCAATTCATTTCATTCTCGCATGCATCGACAATCCGGGAAAATACAAGTGGAATGTAGCGTGATTCATCAATTTCGATGATTACATTAACAGCAGTCATACAAGAAGCACGAATTTTCGGCATACTACCATCCAAGTCTTCAAGAAACTCTGTTAGCTTTAAAAGTTGCTTATTGCGAATATCTTCGGATATCTTTTCAAAAGTAAGCAAACAATAAAACAAAATTAATATATATATAATTATCGATAAAATTATTATTTATAGATTAAATTCTTTATTAATAACATATTTCAAAGGTTAGCCGTATGTAGCCTCTTGCATTATTTAATTTTAAACTTTTTTAAACTTAAAGTTTTTAGATAATAAAATTATTTTAATGTATAAGTTTTTCAACGTATTTTTAAAGTTTTGTTTTGAAAAAAGATATAAGCATTTGTGGATGTTTTGTTTCTGTTTGGATGATGCTAACAGCAGCTAGTGAAATAGAAAAAGTGTTTTATTGATTCTGCTCAGAGTTCCAAAGTTAAAAAGTTCCAAATTTCAAAAGATGGATAAAGATCGCTCATTTCTAATCTGATCCTATTATATTGTTAAGTTATATTATTATATGAATAATATCTCCATCGTAGCAAACACTAAAACTACACGAGTAGCAGTCGATCCATTCGGCTTAAGTTTGAATCTATCAATGTATAATTTGATGTAGAGTGACTTAAAAGAACAGAAGCGTTGATTATCAATATAAGTGCGCGAATCGAATATGGTACGAAGTGAAATCACCACAGCTAATGCTATGGTGATTTCACTTCGTAGTTCATTTATGATTATGGTTATAATCACGTAACGAGATCACGTAATATACTAGTTGATTCTTGCAGTAAAGAGATTATCAATATACTTTCGTAATAAAAACACGATTAAAATAGTGTCATTATACTTGTGTATAATGACACTTGTGTATTATGCACCCCCAGTAAGTGTTATTTCGCTGTCGTAGCGCCTCAAGAAGTACTTCATCAATTAAGATATTATTAAAGACGTGATACCAAATTTCCAACTGAGTATCATTTCCATGCTAAACGTTTCAGCATACACACTTTCAAAGTACACAATAAAATTCATCAAATTCAAAATCCTTTCACGTTTTAATTCTCACGTTAACTAGATTTAAATATCTTCATTCAAGATTAGTTTCTTACAATTTCAGTATAAAATGACAAGATTACATTTGTGCATTCTATCTACACCTGAAGGTGTAAATAACGCAAAGGATCTGATCTGAAATGCACCTGAGCATTTTTATTGCTAAAATTGTATTTGCTGATTATGTTATTCAGTTGATAATCACCCGATCAGAATAATTATCAACTTAATGAATGAATGTCAATTATACATTCATGATTCTCGATTATAAGTTATTTATTGAATTCATTTGAGTGTAAATTTTGTCGAAAATGAAGAACGCTTGTATTTCAGAAAGGTAAATAATGTGAATATATCGGTTATAATGCGAGGTTGTCATTTATTAGAGTTCATTAACAGGCCACTTTTGTTTGCACTTGAAAAAATTAGAAAAACATTTATTTTATATAATAAATCAACCTTAATCAATTTACAGTATCATTTTTTAATACAAACGAAATACAATTCGATCGTGTTTTGACTTAATATATATTTAGACTGTATATTCAGAAAACGTTTATTTTCTAAGAGTGAATTAGCTTTATCATCGCATGCCCCTACGTCTTTCGACAACGCGACCTTGTGGCTTTGACGTACAGGGATGCCAATAAAGAGTTCATGATCGAGGTTTGAACACGGTACATAGTGTTTGCACACGTCTCCACAATTCAATGCAATAATAAATTAACAAAATACCTATATACTTGTATTTCAGAAAGGTAAATAATGTGAATATATCGGTTATAATGCGAGGTTGTCATTTATTAGAGTTCATTAACAGGCCACTTTTGTTTGCACTTGAGTAAGAAATAATCAGAATCGAATGCTGATAAAAAATTCCGATAAAATTAAAATAATAAATCAATAAATCAAAATTATAGCATCTAATTAAGAACTAACATTAAGAACTAACTCAAAAATAAGACTATCTTGAAGAGAATAACATTGTGTTCAATAGTAGAAGTAATGCATTCTGATGATATATTTCCATTTCCATAAATATTTCTCAAATAACTTGTTCACTATCCAAGTGCGATTTATCAAATTATGTATTTATTATAAATATATATAGACATATAATATATATAAATATTATATAAATATATAAATATATATATTTAGACATTTTTATGTCTATGTATTTATTATAATTATTTAATAAATAATAACAAATAAATAAAAATAATCATATATATTAACTATTCAAATAAAATTAAAGAAAAATTCATATGATATTGATGCATGACAAATCAAATCAGCTAACTGAGTCTACGTATTTAATATAATTATAAAATAATAAATAATAATGCTACATCAATAAATCAAAATTTAATAATTAAATAATAAACAATTCTAATTAATAATAATCTTATAATATAAGATTTTATATAACTTATATCAACTTAAAATTAAAATTAACATTTTAAATAAACGTCATTTGATATGATATGACTAATAAATAACATACAATGTTATTATTAATATTATTAATATTATTTTATTATCAATTATTTTATATAATTTATATCAAGTCAAAAATTAAAATTTTATATAAAAGTCAATTTTTATGAATTGACTAATAAATAAAAGACATTGTATAATAAGTATTTAGCTCATCAGGAGGAACTGCTATGCTATCAGGTTTGGATCCATATTCCTCGACCCAACATAGCAGCGGGGTCAAACACGTGTTAAAATATGCATCTATTAAATTATTTAAATGATTTTGAAGAAATACAATATCAAATACAATACAATAATTAATTTAATTATTTGCATTATTTTAATAATGGATAAACAATGATGAATTAAAAATCATTATGCTTTTAAATAAAAATAATAATGATGATAATAATAATTTCACTAACGAGATTCATTGAATCGGAATGAGACATGCTGGGTTGAAATATTTGTGAATGGTTTTAGGGCCAAACCCAGCCAAAAAACGTCAAAAACGTTTAAGATTTTGTTATCAATATTTCTTCCATTAATTGTGGACATTGTTAGGATAAATTGTAAGTAGCTTTAATCAACAAAATCTTAAACGTTTTTAACGTTTTTTGGCTGGGTTTGACCCTAAAACCATTCACTGATGAGATTATAATTATAAAATATATAATTATTATATCTATTGTATTTATGGAAAAACAAACAGATATATTCAATAAACATACCATAGTTATAATTTTCTTCAACAGTTCACGCTTTTCATCGTAGATTTCTCTTATGGGCTCATTAAAAACAGACGGTAATACTGTTATTAATAATGCATGGAACAATGTATCAAGCACGCTCTAAAGTTGATTAAATATTAAACGTTAAACATTAAATTGCATAGCAAATAGTAACTAAACGTAAAGCACAAATAAAATGCTCAATTACAATTAAATAACCAATTTCAACATTTTTTAAAATTAAAAATATTACATGTAATTGCTTTCTTTTCTAAATTGTATAAATCATTAGCCAACTCGTATTTTATGGTTTGGTGTATTCACCGACATGAAACGACATTTATGTGCTGTGAATATGTATAGTTAGTTTCTGTGTAGAGGGACTAACTTTAGACAACACAATACACATATTATATTATCGCTGTTATCTGCGACGGATTATGCGTGATACTTAGATTTACTTGATTCACAATTAAGTTATGAAAATTTATACTTGCAACCCGAAAAAGGAGAATTGTGTATTATCATTGAAATAATGATATAATGTTTGATTGGTTTATTTAAACCACCTTTTTATTGACTGCGATTTGCTGCTAAAACATACACTGAAAATCGATCAACATAAAATTTGCTAAAATGTTTTACGACTGATCCATATCTCCAACATTATTGTGTTTAATCGAATAAAATTAACAACGAGTTTCAAATATTTAATCGGTTTTTAATTTACACGACAAGATGGGATAATAATGTCAGGCAAAGGCTTATTTATATTTTAAATAAATATTTTGAAATTTCATTAATATAGACAAATTTAAAAAATGCAGATGTTAAAATTGTCAAGGAGAGAAAACGCTAAAGCTTCAAATTTGTCAAAGAGAGAAAACGCTAAAGTTTCAAATATTTTGTATTTTACCTGAGGAACAAGGTCAATAATCTCTTTAAGCATTCTTGTAACCATTTTTCGGGCAATTTGCTTAGGAAAATCTAGATGCGTCGTGTATGTGAATAGAATCCGTTCAATTTCAGACATTTTTATCTGGTAGTTCCTTAGATACATTAAAATTATCTAAACACACAAAATGCTGATAAAATGACTAATTATCGTTGAACTAAGTAACCCGTCGGCTTTGATCCAGTTCTTGATGAGATACTGCATTAAATGATAAAGTATACATATTATCCATAATTTGTTTTAGGCCGCTTGGTTTAAGCCTAGCCTTCAACATTGCCTGAAAGAAGAAATGCATATATTCATTTGCACCATCGAAAATTTGTTGAATAAACAACAAATTATTTTGTTAATTAACCGTATGAATTATTATACATTAATTTAACGGAATCTCGGTGACGTCGTTTAAAAAAAACCAATTGTAGACAGAGATCATTTTAATACCCAACTTCAGAAACGCAATTATATTAAATTTTGGTTTTCATCTATTCAAAAAAATACTGGTCAAATGGTTATTATGCGGATATAAAATCAGCACTAGCGACACATTTTAGAAATTTGATAATCTTAGGTATAACAAACCGACTTCAATACATAAATAACCAGATTTTTATAAATTGTTGAAATCTCGCATAGACTGAAATACATAAACTGATGAAAGGCTTGTTTTGGGGTTTGCATTTTGGACATTAAAATTAATTTGTGGTAGTTTGGTAAAGAGAAGACTAGTAACTTGCATACCAAAACTTTAAAACATTTCCATAATATTCAACATGCATAGTTGCACAAAAAAATATATCAAGCTCTAGGGAGCTGAATTCATGGAAATTATGAGTTTATGAATTGTCTTATTGAATATCAAACAATTACCGTTTAAACATACCCTTAGTAGCACAAAACAATTAAGTTGTTGATCGCTATGTGCAAGTTGGTTTTCAATAAAGCTGGCAATCGCATTTTGTTCCAACACTGCGTGTTCTCTAAACTTCTCAATTTCCCCAATTAATCTGGCCATTACCTAAATTTATAGCAAAAATGAGAAAATTCTTTAACGATTAGCAACAAAAACACACAATAAAGCACATGCGAATAATCTCTGGATTAGCTTGCGGCATAATGGACGAATACCCAATCAGCGACGTAAACAATGTAGATAGTCGTTTAGTTATCTCAGGTAAGTTAGATTCAATTGATGGCAGGCTAGAACCATATATTGTGAATATAATGTCCAAGCAACAGAGTGCACTCGCTGAAACCTATAAAAAGATTTAAATTCAAAATAAAAGCAAGTAGAATACCCTGATGTATTTCACATCAATTGTTTTCACAAGAATGTTAACAAAGTCGTTGACCATATTTTTAAACTCCTCCTTCGAGCTTTCGGATCGTAATTTCTTCAAAGCCTTCGACAGCAGCTATTGCATAAACACATTAAAATGTCTCGCAAGCTGAGAAAAATTAAGCAAAACCTGAAATGAACAGGTAAGAAATACATAGGAGCTGTAATTCATTGTAGGATTATCACGATACATATTTCGAGCTGGTTCAGTAGGAATTATGCAACAGCTTTCAGGACGTTTTATTAATAGACGCCTTTATTACAGAAAAAATCAAGTTACTTTTTATAATTGAATTGAAAATTGCATTTAAAAGGGCATTTTAACGGGAAAGTATTTTTAAGGCGGAAAATTATTTATTTTTATGACAATGATTTAACATTATTTTTAATTATTCAAAAATAATTTATATTTTTAAAGAATGAAGATTGACACTAATCTCGAATACTCAAATTATAAAATTACTACAAAATATCATTTATTAATAAATAAATTAAATTAAAATACAATTAAAACCAGCAAGTAAAATGTTTGACAAACGTTATACAAATAATATAATTTTATATTAATTTATAATATTAATAATATTAATATTAATCTATAATCGATTAATATTTTTTATACTTTCTGATAATATTTTTATGCAAACGTTATACTAACATAAGCAATGAATCGAATTAATCAAAAGAGCTCAGAACAAACAAATTTACGATATTTAGAATAAGATAAGAATCGTAGCGCTTGTATGTTTAACTCTAAGTTATGAAAAAGTTGATGATAACGGTCTGTATTAAAAAATTTTAATTTAAGTTTTAATTTTTAATTATTATATTATATAATATAATATAATATTATATTATATAATATTATATTATATTAGTTATTATTATAATAATTTTCAATTAATAAATATTAAAATATTAAATTATAATTAAAATATAATAATATTAAATATTCAATTAAAATATTAAACATCAATCGATATTCTCCCATTGAATTTGATGTAATAAACAAAATTTTAAAAAATGAATACATTTTTGGCTAAAGTTTTCAGTATATATTAAATCCTAGGTAACCAGTTATCTGATGTACTATGTGAGAAAAGCAAACATGAAATATATTGCTTGAAATCGTTTATTTTTTCAATTGCATCTTTTTCTTGAAATAAGAAGCTGCATTGCAGATGTTTTGTGTTGCAATGTTTCCGGTTTCATAAAAGTGATGATTTCGTTGACATGGAATCTTTTAAATTGCATAATGAAATATTAAAGTCAGCGATTAAAGTTTTAGCAAAATTTGAAACTTTGTTGTCAAAAAGATTAATTCCTTTTGGCAAATGGGTTCGCCACGATTGTGAACGATATTTAACTTTTGCACATCTCTATATGACTTACCACATAAGTTGGATATCGATCACACAATAATGAATAAGCGTAGACATTGCAGTTTATTTCTAACTAGTCAGGTGAGGTTCAAAAACATTTTAATTTTCATAAGAAATATATTCGTTTACACATTAGAGATATGAGATACACATTAGTTATATGATAGTGCCATGATCAATGGGATTCGAAATACACACATAAAATCTTAAGTTCTTTTGCTCTTGAAAATCCGTAATATCGCTTAAGAGTTGTTAAGGTTCTTTTTAATTGGAAATGAACAATATTTGATTTACATGCATTAATGAATAATCGATTATCATAACATCATCTTTAATATGCCAAAGATCATAATATTTAAATGTCTGGAAATGAACAATCTTAATATCATTAATTATATCATATTATATTATTATATCATATATTAATTATTAATACAATGTAAGCCAATACTTACAAAATATTTACTTATTGAATTAGTATTTACTTATTGACTATTTATAAAGTCAATATTTACAAAAAACTTACAACGAATTGGTATCGTTGATAACCATTCGACATCTAATTTTCAGATATTGTTATCCATATAAAAATTGTAATGTTATAAAAAAATTTACGTTATTAAAAGCCGTTTTACAAACGGCTTTTCGAAAAAAAAATCCATGACTACATTAAAAATGAATATATATTTATATTTAAAAATATATTTATATATTTATATATAATATAGAAGACTTTATTAATAACGACTGATCGCCGTTCTACTTCCAGTAAATGCTAATATTCATTTAAATATTGCCATTCAAAGACGTTAGTTTTTGAAAATGTTAATGGAGAAAATAAAAGACGTTAGTCATTAAAAATTTGCATGTTATAAAAATAAATATAATTAAATATAACATATTATTAAATGTTATTAAATATAATTAAAAATAAAACTAACTAAAAATATAAAACTACATGTTAGTGCTCGAAAATGTACGTACTGGGTATGATTTTTGCAAGAATTGTCTTCGGAATATTTTTCAAGAATGTTAACTTGTAGTGCAATATTATAAGCAATGGATATCAGATCAGTGACTTTGATCGCATCATTCAATAGCAAACCACATGAGACATTGTGCATGCAATGCTGAACATTGTGGACGGTTTTTGAATTAACATTTCGTTTTAGAACCTAAATAAAGGAGTCAGATAGAAAATATGTTTTATATTTTTAAATTTTTTTAAAATATAAACACTTAATACCTTATTTTATATAAAGAATTATATTATAAGTATATAATATTAAAATATAATAAAATATTATAGCTAAAGTATGTTATCTTAATATCTATGTTCGCTATAAAAATCGATTTAAATGTAAATTAATAATATGTAGGTAACAAGACATTTAAGACAATTTACTAAAGGCGTAAGGAAGAATAATTTTGTAATTTCCTAATTACGCTATAAACTTTAGATGTAATCAAATTTAAAATAAAAATTTATTTGAAAATATCTATTTCGTTTCTTTTATTTGTACTTATTTATTGAATAAAACAAAAGAAACCACAATTTATTCGATAAAAAGGGTTCAATTCAATATTTCAATAGCTACTGCTATCATCAGGAACTATTGTTTCACAACAAGAAAAGTTTCTTAAAGTTTAATCGGACAACATTAAAAACTTCAAAAAAATCCTGTACAAAAATCTGTCACATCAAATGAATTGTACAAACATATTTTCCACGAAGTATAACTAAATTCAAGCCACAGAAAAAAACTAAGCCACAATATAAAATTGAAACAAATCAAACAAATATAACTTATTAAACTCAATTAATAATAAAATATATAAAACAACAAATATAAGAGGAATTTTAAACCTGCTTTATTATTAGACATCACGCCTTTGTTTTGTACTGCTGTATAATACGCGAAAGATAATCACTTTCATACGATAGAATACAGGACTTATCAAAATAAACATTATGTTCTAAATTTAGCATTCTAAACTTAGTACATGTTATGTTAAAGCACCCATTACAACGTTTAATGTTATATTTATATTGTGCATTCGTGTTCCAATCCCTGTCCATTTTGACCAATATAAGAGGCGGAACAGTTCCACTTCCTGAATGGGCAATTAAGAAATGCTAATATAAAAGTTGTATATATACGAGTAAAAATCAATCGAAGCCACTTTGGGCTCCTGGACCACAGTTTTAAGCGATTTTGTGCACTAGCAATTTATAAAATGACTCATGCTTTTCGGAATCTTGTAAGAAGTTCAGTGCCCTCGTAATAAACGGATACGCATTTGTGCCGTATATAAAGAATAGCTAGAAGGTCCACACACGCAAGCCAGTAAAAACGCTTTATGCACCTGAGTTTAATCTAGCATCAGAGGAATTGCTGGTGTCTTTACAGTTATCACAAAAGCAGTCGAAACGCACCCTAACTACTTCATCCGACTGACGATGACTGCTGGGTGGTCAGGGGCGTCTTGGAGTGATACATTAGACTGATGGAGCTGATAATCGAAGTTCGGTTATTTAGCAGCAATTATCGATCAATTTTTCTTTGTTGTGAAACAAAAGTTTCTGATGATGAAAGCAGTAACTATTGAAATATTGAACTGCACCCTTTTTTATCGAATAAATTATTGTTTCTTTGGTTCAATTCTATAAATAATAAAAATTTATATCTAAACTTGTTCTATCTCAGAAAAAAACAATATCATTCACATTATTATTTAGCAATTAAGAAGGCAATAAAAGGTTAATTAATTATATATCAATATATTAATTAATATAATAATTAATTGATAATGTTAATAATATAATTATTATTAACAATAATTATAATAATATAATTATTATATTAATGTTAATAATATAAAGTTAATTAATTATACATTAATTAATGTAAAATTAATCGAAATCAGATATAAAGAAATATATAAGCAAAACATCAGAGTAAAAAAACTATTTCGTATGTGAATAAATAAATAATTAAATAATTTCACAATAATAACTATACAAATAATGTCGTGTAATAAATACCATATATCTGAATTTAACGAAAGCGCACCAACCTCATAAAATGATGTGAACAATGGCATTACATCATCTTTATAGACGAACTTAGCGATAATTGTGTATCCCTCAAAGCTTCTAGTCGATTTAGCTTCAGGAATTGTCGCCTTGAATATTTTCTTTTCATCACCTAATCGCTCAAACAACTCTTCATTCATAACCTAAAAGAAATACGAATAGAATGATTGCGGAAATGTTAATTTTTGTCTTAAGCTCTTCTGTATTAAGTAGCTGAACAGCTAATATATATCTATATAAAAATATAAATATTATATAATTTATAACAACTTAAAGGCGTTAAATAAATTAATTTTTAATATTAATCAATAAGTCTCATAAGGTAACGAATTGTTAGCATTTAAACAATATATCAAAAATAAATAAATCTACAATTAAATTGTAGTTAAATTTATTTTTGGTTTATATTTAAAAATTGGTTATATATTACTAGTATAATAATATAATAATATAAAAATAAATATATATATAATTTTATATAAAATATATTATATTAATATATTTAATATTTTATTGATATATTTAATAAAATATCATATGTTATTAGAAATATTAATATTAAGTACTATGCTAATTATAAATTATAAGTAATATTTAATAATAAAATATTAATAAAAATTTATAGATAAAAAAGTTTATAAAAATATTAACTTTTAATTTATTCAAAAGTTTAAAAGACTTATACTTTTGTGATACTATTCATGCACTTGCTCAGGTCACCAGTACTCAATTTCAGATTGACAGCTTCTAGCAGAGCGTTGATTGTGTATATTAGAACATGTTTCTAAATGATATACTGATTATATGTTTAACAACAAGTAAATAGCTTGCCTCAAACCCTTTCTGCAAATGTCTACACAGCTCGTTAAAGATATAGCACCATTGCCACGGTTCATTTAGCATTTGAATTATTTTGACAAGACATTGACGAGCCTTTGATCTGCTTGTGATGGATCTTGATTTTAGATAATCTAACAGCTTCAGAATAATGCTAAAAATATTTGTCATTAGATGCTTAGTTAAAGTTGCGGCAAATTATATATAACGACAATTATTTTACAAAAAAAAACAAAAGGTTTCTTTAACAATTTGTTAATAATAAAGAGAAACAGAAAACTCAATTGGCGAAAATATTATACAAAAAGATTACGAAATAAAAATTCTTAAAGAATACGAAATAAAACAAAGTGTTTTGAGTTCGATAAAAACATTTAAGGTTTTTATTGTTTCAGGTTATTGTCTAAACATTAATTACGAATATCAATGTTTATATGAATTTAAGAATACAATTATACAAAACTACGAGAATAATCGATTATAGGACACAATATTTCGATTGTCATATTTCGGAATTAAACGTTATTACAAATATTTTTGTAATCTTCACAATTTTATCTAAATATATATCCCTAATACATGATAATATCATAATGTTTGAATTGCCAATTTCGATTTGTCAATTGTGGCACATATGCATCTATATAAATATAAATTTAGGAGGTATTTTTCTCTAAAGAATAAATAAAATCAAAAAACACTAAATAATAAATAATTAAAAATAATTATAAAATTAGAATTTTTTATTTAACATATAAATATAAAATATTTAACCTTGAGAAATGAAACTGGAAGGATTTATCGGGCATACGCATTAAAAGGCCGATTAAGATAGTACTTGATGACGCGCGTAATACATGTCGATTTTCCTCTTCGTAAAATTCAGAGAAAGGTTTCTTTTCAAACAGTATCCGAAAAAGTATCGGAATAACTGAATCTGACAGAAACTCGTTTGTTTTATCCTGGAGATCAAACGGAAGTTCGCGTACTATCGACAACAGCAATCTATGCGATAAAAAATATTTAAAATTATTTAATTCAACAAAAAATAATAAGCAGTAAAGAGAAACAGTAAAGAGAAAAAACACAGTTTATAAGTTTAATAAAACAATTTGCGAATACTTTACATAATTCGCTAATAGAAGAGATAAATTAAATTTTTTATAAATTAATTTTTTTAATTTTTTTGAAATGCAAAAACAATTATTTTTTTGTAATCAATTATTATAAATTGAAATTTAATATTACAATCATAAAATTTACAATTCTAATATTTTTAAAATAAATATTATCATAAATATCTGACTTATTTTTATCACAAGTGATTTTTTTTTAATTTTTGACTTATTAATTTTAATTATTTATTTAATTTAATTTTTCGACAATTAAAAATATATTTTACAAAACATATAAATTTAAAATTGTAGTTTTTAGTTGTTTATTTAACTAGAGTGCAATAAAAATGAAAACAAACATTTAAAAAAGATTTTTTGAATCTATTTTAAAGTAATCTATTTTATAGTTCGAGGCATTTCGTTAACGCAAAAAAATCTCGCACAATTCAGAATCAATTTTATGATTCTGAAGCGGCGGAAATCAATTTAGACTTTAAAAGTATATCATAGTAATAATATCCATTTCGGTTATACAAAAGTAGAGTACCTTATTAACTTAGAAAAGTGTGGAGGAAAGCACAAATTATACATGTGTCTCAACAAATAAAAGCAGGGATGGGCAAGCTTGGACATCCCGAGGGCTATATTTCTATCATCGAAGTACTTTAGAGGCCGGATCAATTTATAAATATAATAAATATAAATATTTATAAATATTATAAATATTTATAAATATACTTTAAAATGAATTTTAAAGTATATTTATCAAAAAAAGATAATACGAATATTTATTTTGTACTTGAACCACAAGGTCATCAATATTAATATCTATATTGCTCAAACACAACCTCAGGATGTTTTCTAGGTGCTCGTCAGTTATTCTTGTACGATTTTTTGATTTATTAAATTTCATCCTCGAAAACAATTGTTCACATATATATATATGTACTATACCAAAAAGAGAAATCATCTTTTTTGCTAAGGCTCGCAAGTTTGGATATTTCTCTTCTTTTATATATAAATTGTAGAAATCTATTTAAGAGCCCTTATAAAAATGGGATTTTAAAGTCAAATCAGCGTGGATATCGAGAATCTCCATATGAAGGTTTTCTGGAACATTATATACATCTGCATCTGTTGAACATGCAAATTTAAAAAAGATTAGGCCTTTGTTTTTAAAGTCTGCAAAACGTATAATAAATTGCTCTGCTAATGAGTTAATCTTGTTAACATAGTAATTATAAGGAATGTTGTTATGTTTTGAAAGAGTTGGGAAATGAAAATAATTTTGATTTTCCATATGTCTCTCTAGCAATTTTAATTTATTGCAAAAGGCTTCAATATGACCATGGAGTTCGTGGATCGATTGTACTTGTTTTTGCAATTTTTGATTTAGTTCATTAAGGTATCCAGTAACATCTACCAAAAACGCCAAATCACAAGTGCAATTGTCCTCTTCTAATTGTTCTACCACTCTTCCTTATTTCTTCATAAAAGTGTAGATTTCATGTTTCAATTCATAAAATCGTTTAAATATCCTTTACTTAGCCATCTTACTTCACTGTAGTAACATACATCTTCACACCCATAAACTATATCGGCTTAGTATTCTTTAAATTGGCGATGGTTTAGTGCCCGGGATTTAATAAAATTGATATTTGACACAACAACCTCCACAACATCTGCAAATTTTATTGATTTCGCACAAAGATTTTGTTGGTGAATGACACAGTGAAAAATCGTTAAGTCGTCTGTGTTTATTTGTAGCTCTTTTGCCTTTTAAGAACTATTCCCACAAATCCTTTTTGTGCACCTACTATTGCAGGAGCTCCATCGGTGCATATACCAGTAAGTAAACTCCACCTGACCCCAGATTTAGTAAAAATCATATCCACTATTTTAAATATATTTTCGCCGGTAGTAGTTCCCTTTAAAGGTGTAAGTGCTAATAACTCCTCTATTATATTAAAGTAGGAATCCACACCTCGAATAAATATAGCCAACTGTGCGGTATCAGATGCATCAGTACTATCATCCAATGCTATTGAAAAGCATGAATTCTTTCTTTTAAACTTTTTTCTATGTCCTCTGCCATCATCTCTATCCTTCTAGAAACTGTACGCCTCGACAGACTAATAGATTTAAAGTCTTTTTTGTTTTGTGCAACATCTAGTAAGCACTCCTTGATACATTCACCATCGAAAAAAGACTTTGAATGTTTAGAATTTTTTACTAATCAAAAAAAATGGCTTTTACATTGCTAAAACATTGTGCATTTATATTGCTAAACATTTGTTGCTGAGAGTACAAATTTTATTTATATTATTCCACATCCTCTTTTCGCTGCTGCCCCTTAATATTTTGCTTGACTCGATGCTTAGAATTAAAATGTCTTTTTAAATTGTATTCCTTGACAACCGACATGGACATATTGTATATCAAGCATTCCGTATCCTGATTATGAAGAATAAAATAATATTCATCAGTCCAAAAATCTTGAAAATGTCGATTTTCTTCATCCACTTTTTTCTTTTATCCATACCTGTTTAGGGGTAAAATTCGAAAAAATAAATATTCCAAGTATAATAAATAAGAGTCTCTAAGTCCAAAACTAAAAGGAATAACGATAGAGCTAAAACAATAAGAGTATTACTATGGACCGGATGTGTCTATATCCATCATGAAAAATTGTAATCTATAATTAATGTATCATTGAACAATTAGGATATACAATATTCAAATTCTCTTGGCGGGCCAGATAAAAATGCTCGGCGGGCCAGATCTGGCCGCGGGCCGGCGTTTGCCTATATGTGAATTAAAGTTATTTACAATAAATTCAATTCGTTAAATAAAGAAACTATGACATAATTATAGAGTATTGAAACTTCGCATATATATATTTTCGAACATTCGAAATTTCGAATGTTAAAAATATTCGAAAATATTTTGATACGTATATGTATCAACTATACATATATGTACAACTATATTTGTAAGGATTAAGCTAACAAACGCTTACTAATGATGTTACCTTATATTAAAATCACATATAGCTTCGTCGTTCTTTGGCTTATCTATATTGCTAACACATCTGGATATGTCTAATTTCAACTTTGAAATTTGTTGCTTTGCGATGATAATTCCTATTAAAATACACGATAATCAAAGTTGACGAAGATGAAATTAGCAATTACCAAGTGCTTCAACGGCTTTCTCGTTTATTGTTTGTAGACAACGCGAAACATCTTTACATGTATCTTTACGCGGAGCAACTTTAACAAAATATTCAAGCATTGGACGTAGTATATTATTTTTTAAAGGATTCGAAAAATTTGTTACACGTAATGAGTTTACAAGTTTGACCAAAGCTCGAGATCTTCGGTGATTCTAGAATACAAATGGGATTTAAAAATAAAGGGTATAGCTTTTGAGCTAGTAAATGCATATATTAAAATAACTTTTCATCTATCATCGTCTATCAAATAGCTTTATTAAAAAACTCTATTAGCTTATTTCTAATATATAATTTTTATTAATTTAATAACTCGTGCCTTCCATACTTTAAAAAATATTTAAAAAAAATTATCTTAATGTAATTAAGATAAATATACGAAAAAAATTAAAATAAATTAAACAAAAGCATCATTTTGAAAGATACATTCTTATTTTTACACTCTTCGTTTCAAATAAAAAAATATTGTTTGCAATAAAATGATTTCCTGGTTATTAAAAAGTTAGCATCAAAATATAAGGTTATATTTCGTATTTTGTTTATTCTCTCCTTTATTTTATTTTTTTTATAAAAAGCAATTGATCTTAATTATTTATTTTCAATAAGAATAAATTTTTATAAAAAACGGTAATATAAAGTTATATCAATAAAAAAATTGAAATATTATAGATATTAATTTTATTATGATATAATTATTAATATTGAAATAGTAATATAATTGAAACCGTAATAGAAACAAAATATATATCATTTTTAAATAGATTGAATTCATTTTACGTGACAAATGTGGACAAAACCATTTACAAGTCCACAAAAAAGTAAAATAAAACAAATAGAAAAAAATCAAATTCAGTAATCTACATTGGCAAACAATAAAATAAATAAAGAATGCAGCATTTATAAATTAACAATAAAGAATGCAGCATGCCAGGTTTAATCGTAAGCATTGCCGACAATGCTTAAATTTTAATTATTGCATTACATTAAAAAAAAGGTTAACAGATTTTTACAAAAACTTTAAATGCTATACTTTAGTAATAGTTTAAATAATTTAATTAATAAGATCATTACTTATAAATTATAAATTATTTATATATTATTTATTTTTCTAAGGTCACAATTAGGCTGTGATGTGTATGCTATTACAATCAGATGCTATTGATTATAAGAAAAATATCTCAATAGTAATTTTATGATTAAAAGTAAAAATATTGAAATTTCAAAGATATTTTGTTTCGGAAGGTCATGTAAATGCTTACAAGTCTACCTGTAAATGAATTGATTCTGTAAATAAATTAGATCAATTAACAGAGGACCGTTCATCGCTTTTGATAATATAATATGTGATATATTAAGTGATAATAAAATATTATATTAAGTGATGTGTCAATAATTAAAAGCACTCATAACGGCGCCCATTTGCTTGCAATGTTGTAAAAGCATTTTGAAAATTAAAAATAAAACATACCTGTGTATGATGTATATTTAAAAAGAAATCAACTTCTTCATCTTCACTTGATAGCACGTGTAACGAAGAAACATGGTAGACCTCAACGCGCTTAAGAACTAATGCACGTAAAATTTTTGTAGCATCTTGTTGGGAATCCTGAATAAAATGTTTGAGAAATATTTTTTCAAAATGATTTGTATACTTCAATTAAAAATATTTTACTGTTTAAAATCACGTAGAATTATCTTCGGATTGCATTTAAAACTAAGTTTTTAAACTTGTCTGACTGGACTAATTGCATTAAAGAAAATTTACAAAGTTGATTTGTTTTTTGATTCTCGGAGAAAAAGCCAAGACATGATTATTTAAAATGTAATTTAATTTTTGATTTAAAATATTTCAACTAATATTTTTAATAAAGATGATTAAAACTTGCTTCAGCCGAACAGGACTAAATTAAAATAAGGTAAAATAGTTAAAAACTATTAGAATAGTTGGTGGGAATTTAGAAATAAGCAAAATATTAATTCCAATTAATGATGACAGTTAGGTGACAACTGAACCATTAGTTAGGTTCTGTAAAGTGATCACTAAACATGTGATAGCGTGCCACCTATTAAAAATGCCAGCTTTTTGAAATAAGCTAAATATTAATTTCAAATTTATAGCAAAAGTTCGGTGACTCTTGTCATCAACATCAGTTGATAGTGACAGTTAGGTGACAACTGAACTATCAGTTAGGTTCAGCTAACAGGTGATAGCGTATAACAACATATTTTAAATTTAACAGGTCAAATTAATAAAATTATTTATAGAAATATCATTAATAAAATATATATTATAGATAAAAATTATCTATAATAAAAAAATATTACAAAATTTAAAGATTAACAAAAACGTTAGATATGTAATGTGATAACTGAATTGTTAACAACATATTTTAAATTTAACAGGTCAAATTAATAAAAGATAGTAATAAAAACAAATATTAATATCTATTAATATTTATGATATTAATAATATAATATTAATTATATCAAAATATCTCCTATTTAAAATTTAAATCAAAATTAACAAAATGATGGCACTATTGTTATTACCTCTGACTTGCACCTGAAACATAATTTAATCTCGGTTAATAATTGCTGAAATAACAGTTGCTTCACATCTACTTCTTGTTTGTCTATGGCATCAATGAGAGTATAAATGCTGTTAAGCACAGAGGTACGTAAGCTAAATTCTTCAATCTAAATTAAAATTAAAATTATTAAATCAGATTAGATAGTAGTATATGTGAACCTGACGCACAAAGTATCCAAAATTATGAATTAATAATTCGATCAATAGGGTATTAGTGCAATCGACTTTTAATATATCGTTTACTGATCGAATCGCATTTAATCGTCGAGAAATATCTATTTCATTTATTCGCTCCGGATTAAAAGAGTTTATCTTAAAATTACAATAAAATGTAGGTACTGATCGATAATTTTGATAAAAAGTAATTTATATTAATAATAATTAGCTGCTTAATAAGTAATAAATGATCCAAGAAAGGTGAAAGTGCCTGACCATAAAATTGTATTATTTTTAATATTATTAATTAACCATTATAGAACTAAAACTGCTAGCTAATTGCTTGAAGGCACTTTCCGGATAAATGTCAGATAAGCTCTAGACAAGTTCCGGATAAATTCTACATAAATTTCATATATGTTCCAAACAAGTCCCAGACAAGTTTCAATGAGTTAAAAGGTGAATTCAACTAGGTGAATTCAAGAAAAGCTTCAGATAAGTTAGTGGTGAATTCCAAAAAAACTCCAGACAAGTTGCATGATCGAATCGTTTCACTCACCGATCAAATATACTTAATATTATTAATAACTGAATCAAAAACTAAAAGAATAAATACAATTAATTCTATATGATAACATGACTAGAGGAGTCCCATCGTCATTGCCTTTATGCTGCACCTGCAACGGAAAGGCTACACGTTGCAAAATATTCAAATCCAAACGACTAATCTGGGGATGTTTGAATTGCCAATTTGTTAACTGCCTGAATTATTTGAGTATTAATTATTCATAGTCAAATACCGCTAATACCCCTTATCAAGCATCCCCTTATCAAATAAAGTATAACTAGAACACGCTAATGCATGTCAGATATTGTCTAATACATATAATAACATAGCTAGCGATATTCAACAATAAGGAAACTCTCGTTTTGAGGCTAGTATGTCTTCGAATTTCCAAATCGACTATCAAACAACATGATAATAATTGCCAAACGTGACTAAGTAACATAATCAAATCTATATGGATTTTCCGGGTCGTAAAATAGTTTTCGCATTTAGGAAATCAATTAACCCAGACACATTTGTCATTCAATACTAAGCATTATAAGGAATAAATATAAATGCATTAAATGAATTCCTAATCATTTCACACTCCATAATGCAATTCATCAATTGAATTTGCTAAAGTATTTGTGGATTTATATTCTAAAGCAGTTACTTCAACTTTATACTTTTCTTTCATGACTGCAACAGTTTTCTTCATTGAATCCAGCAGAAACATGAGTAAAAAAGTGAAAATAATAAAAGAAACCATTACTAAAAGATTAAATTTTAAAAACGAGAATGACTTCAATAAGTTATTAAAAAATCTTATGCACTTCAGAACAGAATCAAACTGAAGAGAATAACACAAACGACAAGCACAAAATATGTTCACAACGATTAGCACGATCATTTCATAAATCAAAAGTGTATAAACTAAGTTAAGCGATGTGCATACTGAAAATAGAAAGTAAGCGTCTTGTTGTGGTTGCTTTTTATAATCTATTTACGGCCAAACTGTATTGAATATGTTTGCACTGCTTCATACAAACGGATCACAAATGAGCTCGAATTATGTCCTTCAAATAGTTATGCCTTTTCTTAAGACTTCTATTGTACTATATTTATGGCAATCGATAAAGACAGATTCGAAACGCACCACTTCGAAGCGCACCATAAGCAGCGATTATTCTGGTCTATATGCGAATAATTAGCGTTTAAAAAATTGGATAATTAATCAAACCTATTATTATAAGCATCAACTATTTAATTTACGTAAAACAATGGAATTCTGAAATCAGACACATTGATTGTCAGCATATCGAAATAAATTCTCAGATAAATTTCCTGTGAGATACAATAGGTCGCACAAATTTGTGATGAAATGTGGAACGGAAGCAGTCATCCATTCTTTAAAATTAATTTTAGAGAAAAATTTAGACTTGACGATTCTACAGGTGTAGAATAAAATTAAATCAAATTAAATAAATCAAATTAAACGAACATAATGCGATAAATTTGCTTAACTAAGAGATGGTACTAGTAAGTACGAACATATACACGAAAACCTTATTATTGTACATGGCGAAATACATACTAAAACGATTTTATTTAAAAACTAAAAATTTTAAATACACAGTAAAATTTAAATTGAACAGTGCATTAAATGCATTAAAAAGAATATTTTATAAAAACAAAAATAATTGTAAATACTTTTATTCATATTATTTAAATAATTTTAACTAAATTGAAAATTAAATTATTAAATATACAATTTTGTGATATCAAAAAAAAAACAGAAAAATATCAAAACGTAGGAAAAAAGAAAGAACAACAATTTAAATTGTAATTTAAATTGTACAAGTATTTTGTAACATTTACTCCTGAATATGATAGGCTATTGAAAATTCGATTAAATAAATATTTTACTTCACTCTCCACTAATAAATAAAGAAAGAACAGTTGAACTAAAGAAAGAAAAAAAACCGTTAAAATTTTTCTTTAAGATAAAATTAAGATAATGACAATACTAATAGTATTATTAATAATAATATTAAAAGAATGAAATTTTTTTATATTTTTTTTGCACTAATAAATTTCATTCTTCAAAAAAATAATAAAAATCTTATTATTATTAAATCTTCTTATCTCTTAAAAAGATAAGAAGATAATAATAAGATATTATTAAGATACTGTAAAATAAAAGTAAGCAACAAAATTCCTAAACGATTTTTAAATAATCTGATTGAAATTAAGAATCAACTCAGAATAAACATAAACTCAGAATCAACATAAATATTGGTATGCTATTAGTTGAAAATCGGTAGGCAGATATTTCAAAGATATCTAGTCACACAATTTAATTGTGCTGAGATCAATAACGCCACAACTTGAAAGTATCATATATATAAATAAAAATAAATAAAATTAAATAAATATACAAAAAAATAAAAAATAAATATTAAAAAAATACTGAAATAAATAAATATATAACAATATATAACATATTAGCTTTGTTATTCAACACAACTGTTTAATACAAAATTATTAAATGCAAATTTTACAAAACCTTATGATATAGAAACATAAAAATCAATGAGCATGATATAGCAACCTTAAAATCAATTTGCGAATTTGCGTAAATATAGCAATTTTAAAATCTATCTATTCAATATGAAAACCTTTTGATAAAAAACTATTCTCAACTACTTATATTAAAAATATAGATTATTACAATCGATTAGATTTTGAGTAGCAGAACAAATTATTAATAAATGATTCTTATTAGTTTTAAATCTTAAAAATTAACAAAAATATAATATATTTAGTTTCCTTAATTAATCAGTTTATGCTATTAATTAATAATTTAGTAAAGCTCGATTATTTATTATAATTTAGAATAATATTTTTCAAATCAAGAAACTTGTTTTTGCCAGTCTCTTGATTATATATATGTCATCACATATCAAACCCCTAGTTTAATTACTTTTTATATATCACTATATAAATTGAGACGCATTATTCTGGATACGTCTCTTGTATCCAGAAGATATATTCTATATTATTATATATTATTATATATATTCTATATTATTCTATATGATATTATTCTATATTATTCTATACGTCTCTCGATCGAATATTTTATATGATATATAATATATAATATTTTTTATAAAAAATATTATATATTATATATATTATATATAAATATTTTTTATATAAATTTAAAAATATAAAATATTTAATAAAAAATTTTATATTTTATATAAAATACTATATTTATATCCAAAATATTTTTTATTTATAAGGCGCAAGTGCAATAGCGTTATGCGGAAGTGCAATAGCGATATTATTTTATTAAAAAACAATATAAATCTTAAGATAATAAATGGAAAAAATTTAAATGATAAGTTACTTCTATCAGTATGTCGACAATATCTCGCAATTTAACATTTGTCGCGCCAATTGCAACAAAAATATCGATTAATTGTTTTCTTGATTGAGCTATTTTAAAGGATGATAAGAATCCGGACATTTTGCTACATAAAATCAAAATTGATTATCAATAAATGCAAATTATTAAAAAATGCAAAATACCTTAAGATGAGTTCATGATTAGTAATTTTTGTAACGTGATTTATCTGCATCGCCAAAATGCGAGCTTGAAAAACCTATAAATAAAGGAGAACAACAAATTAAATAAATATTAATTTTTATTTAATTATTAATTTATTAAATATATAATAAATTAATTAATAATTGGACAATCAAATAATATCAAAAGGCTTAATATGAAATTAGATTATATATAATAAATTGAAAAACCAGACGAAAAAATAAAAGATGAGCTAATAAACAGAAAAAGCTTATAATTATATTTTTGTGATAATAACCTCTGGAAGCTTCCGACAAGACTTTATTACATTAACAAAGCGAAGACAGAGATCATCGAAATTGAAATCTCCCATACTGACTTTAGACTGAGACCTAATATAAGCAATTAACAATAAATAAATCAATAATTCAAAAATAATTTACCATTCTAAGATATTGATTATCGACGTAATATGATCATGTAAATTCGCCATCTTTCTCCGACTTCCAATACGTTCGATAAATTCAATCAAAATTAGATTAAGATGAGTGCACATCCGTTGGAGTAAAGAAATATCAACATGTTCAAATATCCAAGCAGTAGAAAGTACTTTGTTGTCATCAGCTAATTTCACAAAATAGAACTTAAAAAGATTGTAAAAATTATCTAAAATAGATTGCACAAATAAAACCAACAAACTTCGACTTTAAAAATTTAGAAGCTTATAGAATTCTGTTAAAATTATAATAAATCATCAAACTATATTCACAATAGTGAGGTTTTGATCACAAAATTTAAAAAAATATTATTTTTATGATAATTAGTTAAAGCTGCAAATCCAAACGTTAATAAACACGAAAGATTTTGATTATTACTTAATTAGTTTAAAGCTTAATTACATACTTGTTGCATCTTCTTGAAACAGGTTGATAAGTGCGTTGATACAGTAAGTAAACATTGGAGCAATTTTACAGTTTTTTAAAAAAATGTGATCTGTACGCACATTGATTAAAGGAAGTATGACACAATCGCAACAGAGCCCAAATTCCGGCAAACTCGATGCAAAAACAAATCGATGTCTAAGAGTAAAAAAGGTAAAATGGAAAATCAAACAAACTTTAATTATAAATTAACAATTTTTTCTTAAATTGTCCTTAAAAACATTTCTTTCAAAAGTGCAAATCACCCATAGCACAACTGCTCTTTGTTATTAGCGATAAAATTTAATAGAAACAGTTAGAATACACTTTTGAGAGAGTCGTATCAGTATTTTGAAATATATCCGTAAAACTAAAATATAAAATACGATAAATTATCTAACACATAATTACAAAATTAGCATAATCTATCAGTAAAAGTGTTTTTAAATTTAAAAAACAATAAATTTATAAAAATAAATCTATTTTTAAAAATTAAGTTAAAAAATTTAATAAATAACAATATTTCATTTATTTAATAAATGTGAGAGATCAGTGTTCAAAAAAGTAATGAATCCTAACATTTGAGTTCGAGTTAAATATAATTAATAGATATTGAACAAATAATGTTAAGTAATCTTAACACAATTTATTTTATTAATAACCACATGACGGATACAATAACTATTTTAAATAAATAATCGATATCTGTGAGCAAAATATTAATCATCAAAGCATGCAAAACTTTGATTTGCAAATGCATTTTATGAAAAACAAATTGTTGGAAATGTTGTTGGACTTCCTTTAAGGTTTTACTTTGGTATAATACAAGTCGTAGAATATGTATTCAATATTATTCAATGTTGATCGATATTCAACAATCGCTCTTTGATTATCAACATTTCGAGAGGATCATATCGATTAAATAAAATCAAATTCAAATTTAGGCAAATTTGAATTTGAATTTATTATTAGACAAATTCAAATAATAGACACATTTTCAAATTTATCAAAGCCTTAAATAAAAACAACATTTGATACATAACTTAAATTTTCTTACGAATATGAACTCTTACTTTGACTGCAACAAGCAGTCAAACGTAAGAGTTGTAAATATAGTGAAACCTGATTGAATGTTCAAATTACGCAGATTCAAAAAGTACCAAAATTTACCTGAATACTAAAAGTTCTGCAAGCATAGCTCTACAAAAAATTCAAATTGTGCAAACCAGATTGCTTTCAAAGTAGATGATCTACTTGATGCATTTTACATAGACAAAAACACAAAATTGGATCGAAATGCGCCTTAATAAAATTACAGACAACTTAAGAAACAAACAAATGAGTAATCGATTAAGCGGTATAACGGCCACGTCACTAGTAATTACGAGTTTACTTTACACGAATCTTTAAAAATTTTCAATCACTGATCGATTTTTAAGAATTCAACAATTTAACGAGGATATTACTGATGCAATTTTCAAGGAAACAAATGACCCAGTCAGGAAAAGTATTTTATGTTTTAATACGGTTTATACTTTTACCATTCAATTCAAACAAAAAGGCGAAACACGTCATAGCATTTATGGAGTAAGAACAAGTATATCACTTGTCTTAATAAAAGTATATATCTCAAGTATCGCACAAATACACAAGTTACACTGTAAAATAAGGAAATAATGATTGTAAAAAACGCTTTGTTTGCTGTATCATTAAATACATTGTCGAAAATTTAAGAGCAAGTAAAAATATAGAATAATTATATTAAAAATAATAATCGAAGTAAATAGACAAAAATTCAAATACCGTGAACATTTTGATAACGAATAAAGTAATTCAAATATTTTTTGATTTATTGTTAGTGGGTTCAGTCCGTTAGTTAGAACCAATTTAGTCTAAAGAAACATATGATACTACATAGCGAATACCCAAAATTCATACCTGATTTCTTAGAACCATATTGATTGTCTCTACTTCAAGTTGGTTTAGTAGATTAAAGCGATTTTTATTAATGAGCTATAATTAAGCAGAAACAGTTTAATGAAAGACGTAAACATTATTTAAATGATAAATGACAATTAAAAATATTAAAAATTCGAAATAGTAATTTAAAGTCTCAAAGTAAAGCATATCACAATGGGTCATTAAAAATAATCAAATAATCAAATTTACCGAATTTTTTTAGAAATTTTAAAATTTTTTTAATTATTGACGTTTATTATTAACAATCAGTAAAAAATCTCATCGTTATTTTACATGCGACATGAGGACTTATGACACCTCGTAATAAAGCCACAATGAAACATTATGAGCATCACTATATAAAGACGCTATCACAAATTTTGTGTTCAGCCTGACAATGGTAACAACTAGTTAACGAAATTTTGCTGTGAAAACTTGTTTAAATAACAATTTTTGCGTTGAATCAAAATCTCGATGGTATATATTAATCCATACTTTCAATTGAAAAAAAAGAATTAAAATAAAAATTAAAAATAAAAAGTTAGCTAAAAGTATTTAGAGAAATATAACCAGGGGAAAGAATATCTAGCAAAAAATAAAATAAAAAGTAAACTTTATAAAACACAATTGCATAGTTTAAATAAAAGATCATCTTTCAAAGAATTATTGCCTCTTGATCGAAGAAAGAAAAAAAATTTATTGATATATTTGCTAACCTCTCTTAGCATCTTCAGAAAATTACAATTTCAATTTTTAGATTGTAAATTTATGGATATGCTGACAGAAGTTGGCGAAATATCAAAAATAATTTCTTCTTTTATTTGATCAACTCCAATAATTATTTATCAAAAATAAGATCATATCTTTATTGCTTTGATTTCACATGTTATTTGTGTTTAGCCTGACGATGGTAACAGTTAGTTATTCAGTCAGTTCGTCTATATTTATTATTAAAAATGTTGTTGTTTAACATGGAAATAGTAGACAACAAAAATTACGAAATTTTAAATAATTTTTAGTAATTTTGAACATGCAAAATTATTCACGATTTCAATAATTAAATGTTAATTAGGAACCGATTTAAAAATATAATTCATTTAGTTTCTTGTATATCTTGTAAATTCGCTAAATTCGAAATGCAAAATTTATATTTGTCGACTAGTTCTAGAACCTTAAAACAAAACAAACAACAATTATAAAAATAAATATAAACTCTATGCATTAATCACGTTGATCATAGAACAGTCTTTGGCTATCAATAAAAAATTTTGAAATATTGAAAGTTTTTAATAAAAGTAATTAGTAAATAAAAATTATAAAAGTTGATGCAATTTTAATAATTAGTTCTGCAAAAATTTTAATGGTACCTTAATAAACAAATACATTGATGTTTGGAACAACTTGCTCAGCAGATTATTAGACTCGCTGTCACGACTTGCATATTGAGATATTGCAACTGAAATAGATAGTGATCTGAATACCATTGATCTTGTCGACGGTAAACAACAATTTAATTGGCCGAATGCGATTTCAATAGTAGTAAGAGCTCTAAATTGTATTTTTTAGAGAATAAACTGAATTAATTAGCGAATTAATTATTCAAAAAAGTTTTTTAAAATAATCATAATAATCCATTATTGATAATTATTAGAGCTGGATCAAAGGAAATACGAAATTATTTTTGATATTTCGTTAACTTTTGTTAGCATCTTCAGAAAATTACAATTGTAATTTGATTGTAATTTCCTGAAGATGCAAACAGGAGTTAGCGAAACATCAAAAATAATTTTATTTATTCTTTGATGATCCAGCTCCAATAATTGATTATTCAAATAATATTCGTCGACCCAAGCACATCTAAAGTATTTATCGCATCAAAGTTTTTATAAACTTTGTTAATAGAAGAAAAAACTTTTTGTCAAAGCTTTTTAAACATTCAACGAAATTTGAAAAAAAAATCGTTTACTAATTTATTTAAATCATTTATTAATTTATTTAAATCATTAGTTAATTTACAAGAGAAACTAGATATTTCAAAAGTCACATTTGCTAATTTCATCGATTGTAGATCAGGGCATAAGAAAACAATTCATCGTAATAAGTGGTCTTAACAAGCTAATTTGGAATTATATGTAATAAAAGATGACTTTGTAAATTTGTACGCAATTTTACTAAAATTTTAATTTAAATTTTACCGAAAGTTTTACAAATAAAAAATTAAATGTTCGAACTTTTGTTATAACTTGATCGTTAGTCAACAACAAATGGATTTATAAAAAATCAAAAAGTAAATTACCAAAACTTACCCGTTAATATGATCGATTCGAAGTTCAACATTTTCAAATTTAGACTCTATCGCCTTCTTTATAAATTGCAAAAACCCATAATCGTCGATATCAGCAATATTAGTCGTTGACTTATTATGATTTGTGAGCAAATTATTAAATGGTGATAAAGCTAGTAACAAAAATTTCGATTGTTGTTGCTCTCCCATAGCAAAAATAATTTGAATAATTGCTCGTTTCTTAGATTGGGCACATTTGTGATTTCTAGAATTTGGATCTTTCTGTAATAGCCGACCGCATAATATTCTAAATATTATTTTAAAGAATAAGGCGTATGGCAAAATTTAAAAAAACGTTCATTTACCTGATTATATGTCTTATTAAAATATTACCTTAGCAGCACATTAGAAAATTCTTCCTTCTCAGAGGTGTCAGGCATCTTCTCAAGTTCACTTCTAAAACGAAGATGCACAGAACAATAAATTGGTAAACGGTACCTGATAAACAAAATTTCGGTTCTAAACATTTTAGGATCGTACAGCTTTGTCAGTCGTTCGCTTCGAATGAAAATAAAATAGTAGAACAGAGCAATCGAAGAATAAAATAAGAAATAAGATGAAAACAATTGTATTTACATTTTATAAATTATATTTTATTAACACAATATTTTATAAATACTTCTTTAATTCTTGTATGCATCATTATCTTTAACACATGCTTATTTGTTTTCAATATATTGTATATTATTAATTTAAAATTCAGTAAGATCGCTTGTATTCAATAATTATATAAAGAAAGATTATGTCGCTTATATTTGGAATCAGATCGCATATATTGTTCGTAATAAATAAATTTAATGATTTCGGGAAAGCCAAAACAATGGTGTATTTATTCATACACAAATATATTAAAAAAATTAAAAGAAAAATATTTATGTTAAATAAAAAAAAGATTTAATAAATCTCATTAAAATTAATAACATTAATATTTAAGATATATATCTTAATATCTAAATACTTAAAATCTTAATATTTAAGATAAATATCTTAATATCTTAATACTTTAGATATTAATATTTAAGATTAAGTTTTTGTTTTTGTAAGCTTTAAATATAAGTTAACAAATTTTCATATGTTCATGTGCTCATATGTGAATATCCTAAAATGTTCACATTTTATGTGTTCATATGTAAACATTTCGAAAATCAAGTATTTTTTATAAATTTTAATTACTTTACAACACCAAATAAATTAGTTTAATTTCATTATAATATTTCGAAAGCTCCTAATATCATCTTAAGTAAAATTACAAACACTTGATTCAAAAATTACAAACTGTTTATTATCTCACTGAAAACTCGAAATTTATGAATTTATTTAAAAGCTTTTTATTCTTGGATAAATTGTAAGAAGCAGAAAGCAATATAATACAAAATACAGAACAAAATAGACCTAAACGTCGGTATATTGATCGATTACTACTTAAATACTGAGAACTTAAATTTTCGTATTTCGAAAACGAAATAAATTAATTTAATAATAAAAATAAATTAATAATAAATTAATTTTATCAACAACGTGAAATCTGAGCATGAGTTGTAATTTCACCCAACTTTATATTCTTGCATAATAGAAAAGTAGCTGAAAACTCGAAATTTATCAATTTATTTACTTTAAATATTTGCTTTAAATACATATTTAAATTAAATACATATTTACTTTAAATACATATTTACTTTAAAATCATACTTTAAATATTTTGTAATTTTATAATAAATAGTTATTTTTTAATAAACAATGATTTAATAAACAGTTTCCTGAAAATGATATCAGAGCTATCGAAATATTAATTATCATTTCAATCATATTAATAATTTTAAGTTTATCGAGATATTATTTACTAATTTCACTCAAATATGATCTTATTACATTATTTTAATAAATTTACAAGAGCTGAGAAATTAGTTTAACTCCAAAAATTACAATATTTCGATAGCTCCTGTTGTCATGTTCAAGAAGATTATAAAAGTTTAAAATTTTTTGAATAAACTTTTCCTGTAAATTTATGAAAAAATAAGAAATAAATAAATATTTGAAATAAATATAAATGTTTTTAAAAAATTAAGAGAAAATAATTTGAATTTCGTAATCGAAACTCAAAATGTCTAAATTAAATCAACATCAAATTAAAAAATCTTATTAATCAAATTAAACTATTTTTCTGAAATACATATAAGTCCAAATTTCTGATATATACGAAATAGAATATAATACCATATCGAGGAAGGAATCAGGCAAAATCCTTTGTATACTGCAAATGAACAGACTGAAAGCTCGGCATCTGATGATTGAATCAACTAAAACATCTATACGGTAAAATATCCTGCAGTATTCGATACTCCCTACCTGTAATAAAGACTGCTTAAGCTTATCTTTAAAAGCAAAAGAACGAATATTCTGACTTTTCGATATAACCTTAGCAACTGTTATGAGAAATCTATAGAAACAAAACGGACTTTAAATCTAAATCGCTACAAATCGTTAGAGCAAACCTTCGCGTTTGTTTTATTCTCGATTTTGCTGTAAAAAAGAAAGTTGTAAAATTAGAAACAAATAAATATTTGATTTATCTTTTAATTTGTACGATTTGTTCCAGTAAATAAAAATCAAATTATAGCATTGGAATTCACTATTCTAAGAGAAAGGCTAATTAACTTAAGTGCAAGCCACAAATTATCTATAATTAATCTACTGTTATTACGAATAACAGTAGATTAATATGCTTTCGAATAACAATGTATCTATAAATAAATGTCAGCAAATTCTATATTCCTAGGAAATAACTGGAATAAACATAAAAAAATAAAATTACAAATTCCTTATATAATTTAGATTCCGAAATCTATCTCAGCATATTTATGTAAGGCACAAGAAAATTCTCTTCTACTAAAAATTAACGAAGTTAAAAGTAGCTTTATCCAGTAGTGAATGTTTAATCCTATATTAAATGCAAAGGATAAGGGATTCTAACAAATCAATTAAAAATATCTTGAAGATAATCAACGTTCGTATCTTAAAATCTAAAGCATATTCTGTCCCTGCCATAGCACAGCTAAAAAGCAATCTGGTATTTAATAATCCGATATTTTTTAGTCAACGATAATTAAATAATCAAAAAATAATAATAAAATAATAATAATTTAATTTATTATTAATTTATTTTTAATTTATTATTTAATAATAAATTAAATAATCTAAAAAACTACAAATATTTTTTTATGGATTTTAGCAGCAATTAAGTTCAAAATCTTTAATTAGACTGAAAATAATGGATTCCTGTATATAATTATGAATTATAAATTATTACATTTTATTATAATTATAAATTGTTACATTTGTGGTCACTTCGCTTAAATTGGTTTTACAAAGTCAAAATTATTTAAATTTGTATTTATTTCATAGCATAAAAGCGATATCGTATCTTACCCTCTACACAATTATTTCTGAACGTCAAAAGTTGATTATAACTAAATTAAATAGCATTAGTTAAAAACATTGAATATTTTATTCTTACAAGGCAATGCAATCTAGAAACATGGACACGAAAATTTTATTTTTTCGTTCGATAAGTTTAGCTCCGATTGAACAATCAAAACAAGACCAAAGATTTGAATAAAATAGATAATGATCGCAATTGATTGATTTTAAATTGATAAATAAACTCAATGATTTATTCAACGAGCCGAGTCCTGTATTTTCTTCTCTTATTGTTGTAACATCTACAAAGAAGTTAATAATATGGCATTATATTATAAAATCTTACCTGAATTTAATATGTTAAATTCGATCTGCATTACATCGACGAGAATTGAAACAAATGCATCAGGAGTGTGTTCTGCAAATGATTGAAATATTTTAATTGTTGGATTCCAAATAACAGTAAAATTTGTTGTTAGCAAACCGACAAGGTAAGACACTATCATTGAGGTTAAAATCTAAATAGAGGAATAGAGTACATACCTTAAAAAGATTATAACATGAAAAAAAAACGAAAAAGATAATTAATCATGACTCAAATCAATGTGGTTAGAAACGGCATTGTAAGTTTTATATTTATTTCGAAAACTTCTTTAGTGACATTGTACAATTCGCAAAACAATGAGAGATTGAAAATGTTCAATATCTCAATGTAATAACTGTTCTTGCCGGGAAAAGTTTTAACGCGTTTTTAGAGAGCATTGCAACCGATATTCACATTTCAAATAAGTTCAAATACAATATTTTTCAAAAAATGTCAAAAAATGGGTATTAGGACATTTATATAATAATTAATATATTAATATTAAATAGTATAATACAGCGATTTAGCTTTATCCATAGTGACTTTCGGCTTGGGGTACGACAATTTCACAGGTATTTACAGCATCAAATTTTAGAGTTAAAAATTGAAAGAAATTTATGAGGTCAAAAATGTCAATCTTTCAATGGACGAAAGATGAGCGCACGTTTAACAGCGTGTAGATGCTTACAAGTTATTTGAGTGTAAGCAGATGTCAATAATAACTCGGGATCTAAGTTAGACATTTTGTCGCTGAGGCTACTGTAATTAGATAGGTAAGCGATTGATTATTCGAGACTGTGAATATTACAAATCCTTACTAATAGGGGTCCGACTAAGTACTGCAACAGCTGTTGAGGAGCACTTTGGCGATACCCAAACTACACATTTTATGTAACGCCATAAACATTTATCAATTTGACAGAATCATCTGCTGACAGATCTGATCAATAACATTTGAGACCATAACTTATGATTGGAAAGAACCTTACTCCAAAGCATCGAAGAGCGCAATGGAACGAAAGTCCCAGCGTAGTCACTGGATACGTAGCTTTGACGACCTCTGAGACTGTATATCCAAATGAGTTTTGAAAGACATGCGAGAGCTTAGTAGAACACCAAGATATTTGTACAAACAACGAAATTTTAGAGAAGAGTCGTTCACAGACAGAACATCCTTACGAGATAATGGACCACCTTTACGATACTTAACGACTTCGGTCTTCGATGTATCCACCGTAAGTTTATTAATGTTACAGTACTCTACAAGTGCTGAAATGGCAGATTAAGCTGATAAGCGATTATAAGTTACCAATGCAAGATCATCTGCGTACAAAACAGAAAGGACATCAAGTGTGCATGAACGTATATGATGTGGAAGGTCCATCATGAAAGATAAAAATAAAAGTGGGCTGAGGGGATTACCCTTCGGAACCCTGCGATAAGCTATAAATGGTTGAGTATACAATAGGCCATCGTAAATTCGCAATAAGGTAGACTGAAGCGCTCTCAAAATCAAAACCATAAACGGACCATTGACATTCACCTGATTGCAGAGTTTGGACAACAGTAAGGATCGGTCATATTGTAATTAGCATTGATCGAATATATCATAATTAATGTGTAATAAATTACTAAAATAATAATTAATGAATAAAATGTTAAATAAACAATGTATAATAATATATAATATGTATAATTAGCATGATAATATATCAATCGATAATATTATTAATATTATAATATTATAAAAATATATTATATAATAATATAATATTAAAAAGCAGCATATGTTTTTAAGAGACTAGGAAATTGAACAGAACTGTAGTAGCTTATGAGACTGTCAATCAATACATCGAATAAATATCATAATTATTGTAATCGAAGTTAAATCGCAATGTTTTTAAATCAATAGATTCAAATAAATTTAAGACACGTTAAGATCAAAGTTGAAACGAAAGAAGAAATACGTTTATCATAATTTACAAGCAATTTAAAAAAATCATAAGTCATTTTTTAAATATAAATTCTTTTCTTACAACATATATATTATTATATTATTATAATCATTAAATAATATTATAATTATGTAAGTAATATATATAATATGTGTAAATAATATATACACGTATTTTAACGTTTGTATATTGAATACTCATGTTCAATCGTACATCAACAAAGAAGGTCGATCATTGTACGAGTACCACGTGAAAAGTAAACAAGCAAAATATTCTAAACATGTTATAGAAGTTTAACAAGGACACTTTTGTCCCGTTATATTTTTGGCATCTGGCGGAACTGGAAAGAATCCAACTACAATTTATTCAGCTTATGGTACAACGCATATCAAAAAAGACTAGAAAGATTGCATATTAGAAATTAGACGGCATTTTACTTTTGCCGTTTCGTGTACGCCATCAGCGTACATACGTGCATCGAATGCATTAAAATCTTTTTTGAAACCACTTTCTTATTTTGTTTATTTTTGTTGTAAAAATTATATAAAATATAAATAATTATTAATTATTATAATTTTTATAATTAAACATTAACAATTTATTATTATTTTTCGCGATAATAATATTATTTTATTTCACAATAAATTATATTATTTTTTTAAAAATATATTTATTTTTTAAATCAGTTTGCTAATCTACGTTAACTGGAAGCCGACTATATATTTATAAATAAGATCATAAAAAATAAGATCATAAATTACAATAATTGTACCTTCTATTATTATTACTCAACTCCAAATTGCATTTTATTCAAATTTTATTTTGTACAAAAATATTTATTTTTTACAAGTAATACTTTGAATGAATTTTGTGTGCTGTAAATTGAAATAATATTTAAAGAAATAAATATTCAAATTTAAATATTTGATATTAAAATTTTATACATTTAAATTACGAGATATCAAATATTGGCTTGAAATATAATTCAACAATTAAATCATAAAAATTAAAAACATTTTTAAATAAAAAATTAAATTAAATTTAAAAGCAACAATCCCTAAAAAATAATCTTCTTCGTAAATTATTAAATTTAATAATTATTTTTTATATTGATTTAATCTGACCAAAATTTGAAATCTGTTCTGGATGTGAATTCAAAAATTTGATAATTTAAACGATATTCAGAATATAAAGCATAAAAATAAGCGTACTTCAATTAAGGGTGAATCTTTAAATTGATTTAGTAGTGACTCTGCATTAAGCTTTGCGACTAGGCGATTTTTTTCTCGGAAATTTTCAAAATCCATTGGAATGTTTTCAACGTCCAAAATCTTATCAACAACGACATTAACAGCTTGAAAACGTTCTGAAAGCTAAAGCAAACAATTTGGTTAAAATGACTCGCGATAAATTTTAAATAATTGTCCAATTTATTTGATGAAGCAATTAAACAACAGCTAATCGTTTAAAACAAAGAATTATAGACATTTTTAGAGTACAGAACAATTCTCAGATATAAAAATAAATCGATTAAATTTAATAAAATAATTAATAAAAGATAAAATAATTAACAGTTGCAATAAATTTAATGACTCACGATAAATTTTAAATAATTGTCCAATTTATTTGATTAAGCAATTAAACAACAAATTCTCGTTTATAACAAAGAATTATAGACATTTTTATAGTTACATGTTTTGCTACATTCTTGGATATAAATATAAAACTCTTAAATTTGCAAATGCATAATTTAATTCGATAAAATTTGCAAGGATATATTTACAAGGGTATTTGCATAGAATATATTGTTGTATATTTATAAATAATTGAATATATTTACAAATTTATCAAAATTGATAAATGGACAAATTGATAAATTGATAAATAGTATTTTCACATGACGTTTATGTAGACTTTATTTTTCAAACCGAGTAAAAAATATATTTTTGAAACTAATGTTAAAGTCTTCTAACTTACATCTATTTAATTAAGTTCATAATGACTTTTTAGTTTAGGAACAAAATTGTAAAGATATCTTTTAGAAGATGACATTTTATAATATGGTTTATACGATTATAAATCTGTGACGAAAATCATGAATATACGAACATTATCAAAATTGACAGATTTACGAAATCGCTTCAACGTTTAGATTTTCATTATTTATTTTAAGTTCCCGTTAAAAATATAAATTTAAGATATCGAGATAAGGAAATCGGGCAGGTTAAAAATTTACCTTCGTAACAAATTCATTCAATCAAAAGAAAAATTCGATTAAATAACAAAGCAATTCAAATGAATTACAATTTGATTGAATGACAAATTCACAAAGTAATTAGATAAAAAACGTTTTAAAAATTAT
Source organism: Pomphorhynchus laevis (assembly GCA_012934845.2). Classification (NCBI taxonomy): domain Eukaryota; kingdom Metazoa; phylum Acanthocephala; class Palaeacanthocephala; order Echinorhynchida; family Pomphorhynchidae; genus Pomphorhynchus; species Pomphorhynchus laevis. The sequence continues at coordinate 101,945 of WNNJ02001344.1, read as the reverse complement.
ATTATTTAATATATGATAACAATTATAATATTAATATTATAAAAATATAAGTTATTTATAATTAAAAAATTATTTTAATTCATTAAAGAAATAAAATATAAATTAAAAAAAATAACGATAAACTTTCAAATTTTTAATTTGTAGTAACGAATTTTCATTCGATTTAAAAACAAGGCAAATTTTAAAAGCATTGGATAATTAAGAAATAATTAAGAAATAAGCTTGAATTTATTACACTTAAAAGAAATATTAACAACAATATCCCCCATTTTGAATATAACATATATTCAATAAACGAACCTCTTCATTAGCTGTATTGATAACGCATTTTAAAATATCAAGCAGCAAACGTCTATGCTAAAATATGTTGAAAATATTATAAAATTATTTAAAAAAATATTAATGCCTTACGTGTTGATTATATGATTTAAGACCAACTGCGTATGACTTTATAATTGAAACAATAATTTCCTCAGAAAGTGGTGGTACTTTACGACGAACTAGAAGCTGGTAGCAAAGACATAGTTTGTAAGTTGAAGTGCTAAAGCAACAAGAATGAAACAGTCTTTCCGCTAAGTGATCCAAATTCGTTATATCAGATAGCTCAAGCAAATGCGCAAGCATAAATGCATTCTTATCATCATCGACAGCATATGTCGACAATTTTTGTATAATTTCGTTATCAAAGTGTGCTTCAGTAACTAAGCTCTTTAACGAAACCAACAAACAATTCATTGCAGTATCGTAATCAGAGGACTTAAGTGATTCATTAAGCAAGGCGACAACTTTGATTCCAAACCCATACGTGATGTTGTATTCGCGATCAAAACATGTAGCTCGCGATAGAAACGTCTCAGCAATGATCGTTGTTAAACTTTTTACACGCTTTTCACACAGCAATATGCACGCATTCTCCCAATCGAATTTCTAAATAAACAAGCAAAAATAGTGGACTATTTACAGTGTAGCTATTACCCACCGTTTCAAAATTGGGAACTGCACAAAGTGTTCGCATTATGGTTATAAATACACGGTCATCTTCGGTAGTAAATAAGTCTTTGGCTAGATAAAGATATTAAATTTAGAAACCTCAAAACTACAGCAAATACCGTATTATTAATTATCAAAATAATAATTTATGATGATCAATAGAAAAACGTTTATATGGAAACTGTCCATCATATTAATTTCAAAGGTGCTCATTAAGTTAATATTTATAATTAAAGATTTTAGACTTAAAAGAATGAGAGTGGGTCGCTTCTATGGTCATTTTAATATATATAAAGTAGTTTAGTTGTTTTGAAAAAAATGTCTTTTTGACTAAAATAAAATTGTTTATTATTTGGCCCAAAATGTCATTTTAGACTTGTTGTCCCAAATGTATGATTTGGGACAATGAGTTTATAAACCCCATCGATAAATAAATAAATAAACATAAATAAACAAACCCCATTTAATTTATTTAAAAAAAATAAATAAAAAAAACTTTTTCAGTTAGCACATTGAAAAAGATTATTTATGTTTTTTTAAAGGATATATTTACAAATTATTAAATTATTATAATATAAAATAGTTTAATAAATTATAAAATTATTATTTGATATAGAAAAAAAATACGTTATTATTTATTTAATTATTACTAAAAGTAACTAGTAGTAGCAAAGTTCATCCGAACTTTAACTTTTAAATGTTTGAAAAAACGAGCATTTCTTTATCATTTGATGTTGGCTAGTGAAAATAAAAATATTTTCATTCTAATTTTTTATTTCAATTCGTTAATTGGAATAACTACAAAACAACCATTTACATAGATTAATGCAAATGTTTTTGACTTTTCTATTGGATTTTTCATTTTTTAAAAGGAATGAGAGATTAACTGTAAATTATTAGTCTAGTCTGAGTAAACATATAAGCGAAATAAAAGCGATAGAAACCGACAAGAAATCGTAAGTAAATAAAATTTTTGTAGCTATTAGTTTACTGGAAAAAAATAAACTAATTCTTCGGAAATAAAAAATAATTTAAGAATAAAATCACAGATTATAATTATATTAATATAATTATATATATTATTATAATATTTATAAAATATTATTAATATAATATTAGTAAATATTTGTAATTTATATGCATATTACAAAATAAACAACAAAAAAGCTCATTAAAATTCATACAATTACTTAATATGTTACAATTTAAATTTGGATGACTTTATTCTGTACTTTTACTTTAATTTTATATTTTGAAGCCAAAAGCAGAACGCTACATTTCACTATTGATGGACATCATCAACTACTAATATATACATGCGTTTCACGTTTCGGTACTTTTAATTCATCAACAAATAGCAAGTTCGACTTGCTAGTAAAGTTCGACTTTACAAATCATAAAGTCGAATGATCGTCAGCCATTATTTAAAAGACGATATAGGAATCATCTTTTCTCTTATCTTAAATAGGATTCTATAAGCATTGTTTTCTCGTTATAAGAAATTCAATATGCACTTTCTCAAATGTCTAACAAAAAGATTCCTGTCCCGATCAACTACGTAACGAACATATAGAATATATCCTCTTGGCAAATTATTGAATGTTCGTTTTTTAATTCGATTGTTCTCGACCATCTAATCCCTACGAAATAGATAAATGTAATTGTCGGGATGCTTTACAAAGGAACATTTACTACCAAAGTAGCAGTTTGGTTTTCATCGTGGACGATCTACGAATCATGTTTTCACTTGTCTTAAATATGATCCTATTAGATTGTTTTCTCGTTAGAAAAAATTCAATATGCACCTTCTCAAATGTCTAACAATAATATCCCTATCCTGATCGACAATGTAACGAACATATAAATGATATCCTCTCTCTTATCAAATTATTAAGTGTCTTTTAACTCGATCGTTATTGATCATCCAATCCCTACAAAGTGGATAAATTAAATTGTCAGGATGCTTTACAAGGGAACATCTGCTACCGAAGTAGCAGTTTGGTTTTCGTCGTGGAAGATCTACGAATCGTGTTTACTTCTACTTTATGCCTTAAGTCTCAAAAGTGCAAACAAAAAATCCATTAAAATTTTAATTGTAACAATGACTGCACATGTATATCAATTTAAAATATATTTCAATATTGTATCGTCTTGTTATATCGTCATCTTAGCATCGTCCATATATATTTACATGTAAATATCAATATAATAATATTTTTGTCATTATAGAGATGACACAAATTAGGGCTCACCAAAGTTGTAAATTAGAATGTTATACTAAAATAATAGCGAATGCAATCAATTAAATTCGTCTTAAAAATGGAATACATTTTATACATTTTATGTACTAAAGATATAAACTTACATTGTAAAGGCACATTGTAAAATTAGAGCCGATGATGACAGGCTATTCCATGACAGAATTTCCCTGTATAATTCTAACGTATTTTTACTGAGCGATTAAAATTTAAATTGTAACTGTTTCAAACTGTTTAAAGTTATTTCAATATTTTAACTTTTAAAGATATTCAAATTTGAAAATATTTTGTGATTGCAAATATTAAAAAATATGTCAGTAAAAATATTAGTAAATGTTATTTACTCACACCACGTGTTTATATATTGAGAGAAATTGAATAAATATTTGAAAACGTGCACGGAGCATTGTAGCTTTAATTGTTCATCCAATGAAGCAGGAATTAAGTCAACCGCGATACGATATATATTCTAAACATTATTGTAATTTTAAGAAATATAAATGAAAAATACCATATATAGTTTTGGTATTAGTAGGGATATCGGAAGGGGACGACGTTTAATGTCAGCAGAAATCCATCGGCTATTCAAGACTTCATTTTCGCAGAACACTGCGGCTGAATACACTATTAAACACTTAACTCCAGCATGTTCAAAGTCTGTTTTGCAAAGTTCCTTAATAAAAATACAATTAAGTTTATCTGAATAAAATATGTATCGGACTAATTTGATCAATAAAAACCAAGGATATTGCCATTTGAAATCAAAATCAATTATTGTATCAACAATTTATAATTTAATTGTATTTTATAAATAAAATTGAAAAATAACAATTGAGAAATACAAGACGTACATCTAGAAGAGACAGCAAACTGTAAACATCCATGTGATTCTGACAGAAATTGCCTAATTCGTTAAAGATGAAGCCAAGAATTTTAAAGAAAATGTGTTCCGTGTCGGCGTTAACTGCTTCTACTAAGCTTTTTAAAAGCTGAAAATTGATAATTATAACATTTTGCAAAGTAGATTCACTTTACCTTAATAGTACACTTGTGCAAATTACCTTGTACGCTTTTAGTGCATTCAGTGAACATAATGCATAGAAAGTCAATGTCCTAAAAAATAATTTTCAGAAACGAAAGCATTTAAATTTCTAAAAACTTTGAAACTATTCACTATTAATAACAATTTTGAATTTTAAATTAAAAAGAATGTATAAACAACAATTTTAGATTTTGTATCGGTTTGTTTATCTTTAATCCAAATTTTAATTAATTATTTAAATTTGAATAATTAAGATCATTTAAAATTAGTTAAAGTATTATTTTTTAATATCAAAATAAAAAGAACGAAATTAATTGTCGAACAAATAATCCAAAGTACATTTTAAGGCTTTCAAACATTACGATCATATCTTAATTACGATCATAACCAGAAATATATAATATTTAACAATTATAAAGTTATGAATATAAAATATTCTATAAAGAAAATGCAAATAACTACACGTTCAGTAGACCTTTACATAATTGTAATTTCAAACTGGAACAATTTTCTTATTAAACAGTTTTCAAACAGTTTTCTTATAAAAGAAGATTTATCTTATTTTGAGATATTTGAATTTAGAAATAACAAAATAATTGTTTAAATTCATTTATTAATTATTCAAGTACGTTTGTACTCGATTAATTAAATACACGATCATTTAAAAACTTGATCAATTTTACACGATCATTATATCCTGTTAAACCCCTATTACGTCAAAGATTCAGATCAAGAAATTTGTTAAATACATAGTTAAAATTCAGCTCATATTATTAGATAAATAAGGCCTTATTATTTTGGCACGGGTCTTGAAAGAATAATAAAAAATAAATTATCTACTTGTAGGCATGGTGTTCAATTTGTACTAACTTCAACAAAAATACAAATAACACAAAAATATACAACCATACTTATATCTTTATAATTTAATCTTAAATCTTTATTTTTTAAATTCACACGAGCAATAGTTATATCAAGTTTCTCGGTAAATTTAATAAATTAATCAAGCTATTGTTATCATATTTTTATAAATCAAATATATAATAATAATTAATTTTTATTTAATTATTTAATAATTAATAATTAATATAAAATAAAATTACAGGGTTATTTAAATAATAAATGTATTACAACTTATTAACATTTTTAATTTATTAATTTAGATATTCAATACATATTATATCGGTAATTATTTTATTATCGACAGTAAATTTGCAAAATATTATCATTAAGGTAAATCAGAATCAAAGTATATAAAATCTATCGCCAAATTAGAGGTCAAAGGATAACGAAAATGTGTTTGATAAAACTGAATTTGGTAAAGCACACCTAAGTATTATATTACTAAAAGAAACTAATGGATTAACGTAGTAGGTGCTTCCTTTTTGCCAGCAAACAGTCTAAATATTATCGGGATATATGTTGGCATTAAAGTGTTGTACTTTGCCGTTATGTATATTTTCGAACCTTTAGTAATAAGCTTGAGTAATAAGATGACAGATGCAATTTAAAAAGCTAAAAAGTCCTAAATGAAATATCTGACAAACCTTTTCAGTGAATGTGTCATAGGTTTGAAATACAATGCGTATGGCTAGACTTATATCTTTCACTTTGCGCAGTAGAAAGCAAATACATTCACCAGCAAATTGTTTGATGTACTGCTTTCGAGATGTACTCAAAGTTTTAAAAAGCCTAAAGATACGCAAATACAATTTAGCAATACAAATTCTAGTCGCTGCACTATAATGGTTTAAATGTAAACGCAGCATCTGAACGTGGTGATTTAAATTTAGATACAATTATCAGTAGTCACTGTTCAATATTGAATCAAACGGGTATACAGGTTGAATCAAATAATAAAACTATACCTATATTATATTGGAATCCAAAATTAAATTAAAATCCAATAAAACCTAAGTTCATATGTAGTGCTTTGAAATGTTGTTGTGCTTTTAAATGTACATTAAATACATTTTTTGTTTATATGAATAAAATACTTAAAGTAATTAAAATAAAATAATTTCCACAAAATACATACGATTTTAGTACGCTTTATACAAATCTAGATTTAACAGATATTTAAGAAGCGTTAGAAAAATTAATTAATATTATACTTGGAAAAAAATATATAACGCATATCTAATAAAATTAAAACCATCAAGTAAATATAAATATATATATTGAATAGAGACAATATATAAATATTGAGACATTCTACTGGTTGCCAGCATGACGACTTGCACAATTCTAATAGTATATCATATGTGCCTGTAGACTTTACCGGTCGTAAATTATTTAGGGCGGATGTAACTTCTTCATTATTGATTTCTTACATAGGACCGAGAACATGATTTATACAGGGAATCGGTGGATGAGAAAATTTAGTTGTGCTGATCATATCGTAGTTGAATTATTAGAATCCTTAAATATTTTGTTAACAAATTATTTAAAAGTAGGGGCATCTATATTTAGACAAGTAAAAGGTGTCCCAATGGGTGGTAATAGTAGCCCAATTATAGCTGACATATTTTTAAGCTTTATAAAATGTGAATTAGATAAATAGAATATTATTTAGATCTAAATTATATATCTAGATTATTATAAAATAAAATACATTAAATAATGAAATTTTAAGAATTGCAACAATATGTAATGATATTGGCTTTCTTCAAAATCATTTAAATAATTTAATAGATGTATATTTTAAACTAGGTTACTATAAAAATAACATCAAGCAGAAAATAGTAAAATATATAACTCAACACAATAATATATTTATAATTTAATGATACTATATTATTATAATATATAATAAATATATTATATAATATAATATATATTTTGTATTAGTATAAGATACTATATTTTGCAAAATATATCAATTTATATCATGCAAAATATAGTATCGATATAGTATTGTCTTCCTACATCAACGATGTAGGAAGACAACAAATGCTAATTTCAAAATCATTTAAATAATTTAATAGATGCATATTTTAAACTAGGTTACTATAAAAATTTAATCAAGCAGAAAATAGTTCCAACCCCTGATGAATAGGGATTGGAACCTGATAAAATAGCAGTTTCTTGTGATTTCCTCCGATTATATTTTCTGTTACATCGTCTGTTATTTATTAGTCAATTCATAAAAATTGATTTTTTAATTGATTTATAAAAATGATGAGAAAATTCATCATTTGGCATGTGCTTGCTTATCTGCTATGTTAAATTTAGAAGGGTCGAAACCTCATTATATTGCAGTTTCTCCGTATGACCTTTAATCTTAATTCTAAAAAATATCGTATATTATTTATTAATCAATTCATAAAAATTTATTTTTTATTTTTTATAAATCTAAATTATATAAAATCTTAGGACTTAAGATTATTATTGATATATAGCACACAATACACAAACTCAGTTAAAGGAGCCTATATTTGTCAGTACAGTATTGACTAATGCCGACACTTACCTAATGGAGAAAACGTTTTACTTGGCAGACAACACATTGGATTATGATGAAAAGGAAAAAAACGTAATTAATCAATCTTTATTGAAATCACCAAATCTCAATAACTAATTAAAAAATGATGTATAATAGTAACAAATGTTTTCTGTTAAAGTTTTATTGCCATTATATTAGATAAGTAACAGAGAAAAAATTGATTACAAGCTTACAATATTTGGCAACGTTACACATAGGCAAATATTTACTTTAATTAACTTAACCATTTATTATAAAAACAAAAATCATTTTTGAAGTGAAGGTGATAACGAATTTATCGAGCCCCTGAATGCATATGATCCCATTTTTTAATTTATGATATTTACCCATCAACACAATTTCGTTATTTCATTTTGTGAAATAACAACGATAAGATAACGACGATAAGATAACGACGATAAGATAACGACGATAAGATAACGACGATAAGATAACGACGATAAGATAACGACGATAAGATAACGACGATAAGATAACGACGATAAGATAACGACGATAAGATAACGACGATAAGATAACGACGATAAGATAACGACGATAAGATAACGACGATAAGATAACGACGATAAGATAACGACGATAAGATAACGACGATAAGATAACGACGATAAGATAACGACGATAAGATAACGACGATAAGATAACGACGATAAGATAACGACGATAAGATAACGACGATAAGATAACGATGATAAGATAACTACGATAAGATAACGACGATAAGGTAACGATGATAAGGTAACGGCGATAAGATAACGACAAAAGGATAACAACGATAAGATAACGACGATAAGATAACGACGATAAGATAACGACGATAAGATAACGACGATAAGATAACGACGATAAGATAACGACGATAAGATAACGACGATAAGATAACGACGATAAGATAACGACGATAAGATAACGACGATAAGATAACGACGATAAGATAACGACGATAAGATAACGACGATAAGATAACGACGATAAGATAACTACGATAATATAACGACCATAATATGACGACGACAGGATAACGACGATAGGATAACGACGATAGGATAACGACGATAGGATAACGACGATAATATAACGACCATAATATAACGACGATAATATAACGACCATAATATAACGACGATAATATAACGACCATAATATAACGACGATAATATAACGACCATAATATAACGACCATAATATAACGATAATTGATAAGATGACGACGTTATCATGTCACTGAAATGGTAAATGTTATTAATATCATTTCAATAATAATTATCAGATAATAACATAATAATAGTCTGATAAATAAAACATTATTAAAAATATTTCATAATTCGATCAAAACATTAGATTATTATTACAAACTTAAATATTTTGTGTCCATTAATTTACGATTCGTATACTAATAAAAATACTGGATAAGTCATAATCAAATTTGTAAACTATTATATTTTTAAAAGTGAGAGATATTTCAATTAATTACACAAACTGATAATTTGTGTAATTAAATAATTTATATGATGGAAAAATATAATAATTTAAATGACGGAAACAAAAATGAATTATTGTGAATTATGCATGCTTTAATTATCTTAAACTTCGATAAATACTAATTAATAACAAGAAATAATTAGTATCAGAAAATAAACATGGAAAATATATTTCAAATACTAAAATTAAATCTCAAAACAAGTTGATTTGTTACCTGAATATTTTTTTAAAATTAAAGCAAAGAACTCTCCAAGTTGCATTAAATATGAATGATAGTGATTGAAATACAGGTTCAATTACACACTTGTCCTCGTCAAATTTGAATAGGGTTCTTCGTAGGCACTTGAATACAACTGGATAGAACAGATAAAACTCTCTCTGAAGATCTGCAGCAAGCGCTGACCACAGCCTATATCGAAATTGTTGTGTAATAACATTTTTTATAAAAAAAACTTATTTATAAAAAAGTTATTAAATAACATTATTAATATTTATAAAACATCAATGTTAAAAAAGCAATTTAACATTCGATATAACTTGATATAGCATGAACGATGCTAAGATAAATTTGTGTTGGTAATATCTTTTTCATTTTAAAATTGAAAAAATTTAATTAATATTTTCGTTCTAGTTCACGTTCTAGTTAAAGGACAAGGTTTTGTCAGTGAGCCCAATTAAATGTGCATTCGAAGACATATGACACGATTGAACAAACTGATGCAACAAAATTTCATTAAAGTAAATTTAATTACTAAATTATAATATTATATTTATTGTAATATAATTATATATATTTAATTTATTCCTTGTTATATTCATAAATCACTTGGATATAACATAAACAAAATAAATAACTGAATGACAAAATTTAATAAAATTGATCAAATAAAGTAAATTGATTTTACCCTTCTTCGTAAAGTAAAAAAGTCTGTCAAGGCTGCAAAACGTAAGGTTCAAAAACGTAAACAAAACGTGTCTTTTAGATGAAGTTATTTAAATTGCTTTTTAAATTTGAAGTTACCGACGAAAAATAAGATTGGTTTCGGTTAGCCGCACTCCATTGTTTAAATTATATGATTAAAAACTACAAAGTTGTCAAGGTAATTTATTATGAGAAAAATAATAAGACATTTGAAAAAAGCAAATCATGAGTTTTAGTTTAATGGAGTAAAATAGCAAATCCGTAGCTAATTTGTAAAAAAAATCATTGCGATATCTATTTGAAAATCTTTTTAAAATTAAAGACAAATATTTTTAATTTGAGGAATTTTACTATTTTTAAGCAAAAATCCTCAATTAAACAATTTTAGTGTAAAATGCTATGTTAATTTAAGCGAGAATAACATAAATTATCGGCATTAACAAAAATCACAATAATATTCCATACTGTCATTAACATGCAGCTTGAATATTTGATTATTGTAAACAAAGTAGTTTAATTGTAGCTGAATATGGAATTTAAACAATGAACGTTTTAAATTTCGCAGTAGATCTAAATTTTAAGGTTTCTCATGTAAACGATTAGCAGTGAAATAGAGATTAAATATACGGTTTGGTGATCACTCCTGTAGAAATAATGATCTTTACAAAAACAATCATAATTTCTACTATGACTAAATGTGTTAGCATTTAGTCTGACTGCGATATGTACAGAACATTTCTTACGGAAGCCATACACCCAGTTAGGAAAAACCCAGAACGTTAATACCAGCTGTAGAGTTTCTTTGCTAGTGATCTTTCAAAAATATTGAGTAATTGATTTGACAGAGTTATTGGACGAATATGTTGAACCTGATTAATTGTTCTGATTTTCCCTTTAGGGATGAAAATCATTTTGCCTACTGATAAATCTTTCCATTGCAAAGTAGATCTTTTAATAATGAACTGACTTATCTTAGTTCTAGAATCGAAGTTAAGCAATTTGAGACAGGCTGCAGAAGGAGAATGTTCGTCACTAGATAGCTTTGCTAATCTAGGTCACGCGTTTGCCATGTCATATTTGTTTAATTTAAAATATTCTTCGTTAAGTGATAGTCTTTGTATAATGGAATCTCTTTTAATAAAGACTTCATTCGAAGGTCTCGCGTTTTTTAGGTGTTTTACCTTTATTTCTTCAAAGATTGTTTGAAGATAGTAGAGTGTATTATTTCTTCTATTAAAGTAGAGTGTAAACACATTGACCGTGAAGCCAACAGAAGTTATTTTGCTTTATGAAATATAACAAAATAAAAACGCAAATAACTAAATTGGCAAGTAAATATAAGTTACTAAAAGTTAATGACATTTGACACTCACTGACAAAACGATGAGATAGATGAAGCACATGTACAATGGTCTATAGATTCAATTAGCGATTTAACAATTTCAGCCTAAATTATACACTTGGAAAAAGAAAATAAGAAAATATGTTACCTTATGGTGTACAATTTGTTGAATGTTGACGTACTTGAATTTGTGTTGTTTATAATACATTGCTAAATAACAGGTAATTTAGCGTTACAATAATTTAGGATAGAAAGTTGTCATATATTCATGAAATATGCATAGACAGTAATTGTTTAAGTATAATATTTAATAATTTTTATGCACAATTACTAAATTTCTCGCAACTACATTTTACAATAAATTAGATATTTTTATAATATTTTGTTTTTTTTATAAAATAAAAAAAACATAATATCATAATTACGTTTATTCGATTATTCGAGTTGATGTATCAGACACATTTGCGATTTATAAACAATCACACATTAATGATTTTTAAAAACGATCTTTAGGAAAAACGTGTTTGTTACTAAGTTTCGATATTTGCTCTTTGGAATAAGCACAACAGCACTTTATACACGCTAAATTAATTATCTTTTATAAGTTTTATACGGATAAAAAGTTAATTATCGAATTTAAATTGATTTTTTATTTACAGCTTCATCTTTAGATATTTGTTTTATCTGCTATATTTTCGACTGCTTCAATCAGATAGCAGTCGAAAAAATCATCGAAACCACTTATTGTTCAAATGCCTTTTCTACTCAAAATCATTTTTTTATTACTCTCGAATGCTTTTTCAATGTCTGTTTGAATGCAAATTGGGATACATACAGTATAACTGTCAAAATGTCAACATCGCTTTTTTTTGTAGAAGCAAAAGAGCATTAACCGATTACTGATTTTCTCGTTAAGCAAATTGATCATCACCCGGTACAGCACTGTAAGTGTAAAGAAATCTTTTGCGAAAACATAATTCAAGCAACTTCCCAAAAACGGAATACAAAGTAATCGGTCGAAAGTTGAGCCTAGTTTTATCCTTTGAAATGAGTACCATTTTAGACGACTTTAGACTATCACTTTAGACGACTTTAGCAAAAGCCTTAGCGCCCTTCTCCTTCAAGACGATCACTTTTTTATTCGTTGGAAATTTTAGAGATGCGCATACGTGCTATATAGTTGGAAAACATCGGGCGTGGCAAATAATAAATGCTACGAGAAGTAGATGCAAAACTCTCTGTTATCCTGGAAAATTGGCTAAGCTATGTTCCTGTCCTTTATTATCCTTAAATAAACATGTAAAATAATCAACTCTCACAACAACTGCAATGAGTGCAGAACACTAATAATGGCTGAACATTCTCCCTCCTTCAATTGTCACTGTTGTATAATGTTGAGAGTTTATTTCGTCTGTAAAGTTTAGGTATAGCACATTTTTTCGATAGGATTCTTCCTATAGAAAATTTCTACAATACAAAATACTTTTCATAACATTTACATCAGTGAGTTTTGAACACGTATGCGGATGAGGAGACGTCAAGTTTGAAGAGTAGGCTTGAAAGCAAGTTTTGAAAAGTTTATTCATAAAATTAATATTTTATGAATTAATATTTTATGCCTTTAATTAGAGAATTAAAGGCAGCTTTGATTATTCTTGTTTTAATTAGTATAAATTATAGTAAATTTTATGGTCGCCTTGAGTTTACTCTTTATTCAAAATCATGACAAGCATCAGATTCCGGTCGTCTAATATTTCTCAATCCGTGGACCTTAGTTCTCTACCTACGAACGGTCCGAAGTACCTTCTATTTAGATTTGTTCAAAGATGTTGATTTAGAACGTTCGTCGAATATTTAGACATCGACTAGAAAAAATAAGCCTATAGAAATAAAGTTATGCGTTGCGGAAAGAGATCTTAAAAACATAGTTAACCAAACTAAAGAACTTCGTGATCAATTTAGTAGGCGGCTGAACTCTTATGCAATCAGTGTAGGTTATCATACTAATAACTTTCTAGTGACATTATTTAATAGCATTTTGTTAAGTAATCCCTTCCTTCTGTCATTTATAAATTCGGTCTGTCAGTGACAACAGCTCTTCCTACATATTCAAACTTGCAGCAGCTAAAAAGTTGTATTCATTGTTCCTCAAAAGCCTATGACATTTTTGTATACTGATTTTGTGGTAGATTGATATTAACATTTAAAGGAGATATGTATTCATATTTAATAATATATAAAGGATATATAATATATGAAATATTACACTATATATTACATTATATATAAAGGAAATATGTATTCAAATGAAGACTTGTTGATTGATGAGTAATCATTAATTATATATTAGTTATAAATTAATTATGTAGCTCCGATATCATACGATATAAAACTTAGTCTTTTGCTAAAAAATTTTATCGTAGACAACAGCAACAGTAATGGTATTACAGAGGGAATTAAAAATAATTTTGTTAAATGAAAATCAAAATATTAAAATGTTAGCTAAAAATTATAAAAAATATATTTATAAATTATATATTTTACTTTACAAAATAGAACCTTAATGAGTTTTGTCAAATGTGAACAACATACCATAATCCCGAGTAAGATCAAGTTGAGACAATCGTTCTAGTTCCTCGTTAAATTTCGACAATGTAGTCGACTACAAGAAAATAATAGGTTAATTTACGCAAACAGTTCAAATTACATTATCATCAGCTGAGTACTGTCGTCTGTAAATTTTACTCAGATTTATAGTTGAAAGGCGTTCTGCCAAAGTTTGAAACTAAAATTAAATAATCAAACAATCAAAATGTGCCACACTCCATAATAATTTTACCTTATATCTGTTCTGTAATTTTCTCGGTCGGCCAAGCCCTTTATGCTTTTTTATTGGAGCCATCTACAAACGGCTAACATTACAAAATGTTTATCGTTTAAAGTTATAATCAATCTAACTGGCAATACAAGTTTTAACAATTAAAAAAAACTTTATTTACAAAAACTTTACACATAAATCATATTTACTTTTATATTAATTGGTAATATATATATGAAATTATAAGATAAATCATTCATTACGTATAAAATCAACTTGGATACAGCGTACATTCAAATATGAATATCTGATTTTGCATCCATCTTCAAAAATTTGTTGTCAATCATCTAAAATTTGCTGGCGACCACTATTTCCTCCATACCAACTATAGTTTACAAAATTGATATTTTGTAAAATATATAATTAATATATAATATATATTGGTGAAATATAATTTATATTTTTATATATTATATATTATCAAGGTGATAAGGTGATATAATTATCACCTTATCTTTAATGCTCGCTTGATTCTATCGAAGTCAGATCTGTTAGTTGACTTTTTCGTAGAGCAATCTTTTGACAGTATTAGCAGTCTGAATCACGGCAAATTGACTGTGATATTTTTTCTATATGATATACTCAATCCAATAACTATTATATCGTTAAATGTGCACAATATTAAGATTATGATGTTTCAAAAGTGGCCTCAATGATAAACAATATGAAGTGTTCGATCGAATGCCTTTGATAAATCGAAAATAACACATTTACTGAGAAACCTGAATCACAACCTCCAGTCAATTTTCACAGGCAGTTAATAAATTATTTCAAAAAATAAACGAAAATTAATTTTCACGTCGTACGTACGAGGCTAAAATTTCGATAACGTCGTGTATATCCAGTCTTTTTTGCTAGTTGATCTCGCTCATGAACATACTTTTCGTCTTAGTATTTTCAACACTCGCTCAATTCTTCATAAAGCTGATCAGCTCCTTGATTTCTTCGATCAATTATTAATCATCTTTATCTGCATTACCGAATGCAGGCACTCTGACATTGACAGTATTGCTAGTCGTCGACTATTTTGCTCTGGCTTTTCTCTAATTGAATCAGCTCGTCCAAACAAATCTTCGACATCTACTGCTTCTAACCATGATTGTATTGTTGCCATCGCTCGTAATCCAACGTCTACGCAAAATTAATGCTAACATCCGTTCACTTCGTTCGAATTGATCATATGCAGATCATCAACTTTTTTCCTTCTCGAACTTGTAATTGTATACCGTCCAGGCTCAGCTACCCCTAACTTATGTTCTTAACCGAGCTTGCAGATCTTCATTCTTATTGTTCATTGTCTTATACTCTTTGTTTTGTTATCGGTGACTTTAACAATCATCTTGAACGCCCAGCTGACTCTGACTGTATTACTCTAAATAACCTTTCTTCTGATTTTAACTATAAATTACTTTTAACAAGTCCCACTAATATTCTCGGTGGTGCTCTCGACATCATTGATGTTCTCAACTGCTTCAATGACTATGCCTCTTTGTTAATTACGGATACTGGTTTCTCCGATCATTTCCTTATCACTCTTACTCTTACTCGTCCCCATCCCCTTTCTCCGCACTTTACATTAGCTACTCCAAATCGACCCTGGAAAGTTATCGATATCTCTATTCTCTGCACAGCCTTACTCAATTCTATACTCTTTTCACTTCCACTTGACTATCTTTCTTCGAATGATCTCTACATTTTGTTTAATTTTGAACTTAAGACTGTCCTCAATCACCTTCTGTCTATTCGATACCCGACGTTTTCAGCGCTTGCGTCATGTTCCCTGGTTCGATTCCGACTGTATTCTTTCTAAGCATCGACTCCGTCACTCTTTCGTGTTTATTATTATATATACAGGGCTTTGACCGAAAAGGCCGTTTTGCCTGCTTATTCTACAACACAAAAATTACAAGCAAACGCAAAATATCAGTAACGAGCAATCCAAGGATAAAGTTTTCTAATGTTGTCTTGATCCGCATGTATCATCCAACTGTTGGTCAAATCCTTGAATTGTCTTAGTGATGATACAGCCACGATGTCATGTGGTAATGAGTTCCACAACTTTAACGCTATGCATGACAATCGCGATACCATTGTGAACATTCCAATTTGACTTGTGCGCAACAAAAGTGAATGGCCTCTATGACTTTGTCAGACATTCACTTCAACACAGTAGCTAGGATATTTATCCGCCCCCTTAACTTTATACCACATCGCGAGTAGATTCAGAACGAGTAGTCTGGTTTGCACTGACATCATATCCATCGATATTAATTGAACATTATAAATCGTCCTTTCACCTCCTCGAATGAGTTTGCTGCCACGCCTTAGAATTTTCTCTAGGTCTCTCATTTCGCCAGTCGTGGAAGGCAACGACGCTTGGATGACATATTCAATGTGAGGACGAACTTGTGCGTTGAATAGCAGAACAAAGCAGAGTGAAGATACTGACAAAAGGTTTTTAATCAGATAAATTATCTTTATTGTGGATCTGCAGCGTTTATCAGTGTCCATTCTAGTTTTCAGTGTCAATTGCAAAAGTATGACAAGTTCACGAATTTGATTAGTCGAAATAATTCTACAGGACTCGACACTATACAAGGGAAAAACATAGGATCTACCGAGCCGTATATGAGAGCACTTCGAAATGTTTAATACTAGGTCCAGTTTAAACTTTCTTGTTGATAACTACAACTTTAGTAGTAGATTAAGAATAAGAGAACAACAATTTTAACAGATTAAACACACAATCAATCCAGTTTCAGATCAATCCAGTTCAAGATCAATCCAGTTCAAGATCAATCCAGTTCAAGATCAATCCAGTTCAAGATCAATCCAGTTCAAGATCAATCCAGTTCAAGATCAATACAGTTCCATATCAATCCAGTTCCAGATCAATCTAGCAAATTTAAGTTTTAACACACAAGGACGTTGATGGGAGGACGTAAGAAGACAGCTACGACCGACACCAACTGTGCTCAACTACAAGTACAGTGCTCGACACACGACTGGAGCGTCTGGACTACAATCACATGCGACAGCAGTAAGTCTAAAGAAGACTTCCTATGCGGCTTTTGTGTCAACAAACTCATGCGTGACCTCTCCCATAAGAACATATCAAACTTCAACGTGTCCACTCAAACCACCCCAGTCGTTTCTGATATCCTTTGTCAACCCACTGATCCTGTCATCACATGCACTTATAATCCCATGTCTTCACATCAAGACACATCCCGTATCTTCCCTTCTGTCTCGTTTCTCAATAACCTACATCACTCAATCAAAATAACCTCCACAATCCTTCCACTCATAACCTTTCCTTACATCGCTTACCACCCTCTATATTATCCAAATCCTCTTTGTCTTCGGCTTTTAAACCTACTCCCTTGATATCCTCAACTCCCAGCTCTCCTATCGTGATCTCACCAACTCACGTTACTCGTCCTTCTTTACGGAAACGCTTTCCTTCTCGCGATCGTTGCGTCCTTGTCACTAATATCACTCCTTCCACCTCTTTATCTCCACAAGCACGTCTCGACCACGATGTTTCCGCATTAAGATCCATCATCTCGTATCTTGTTCCTGCGGGTAAACCGTCCTTTTTCAACAACATCCCTCCTGTCACATTCATCCGCCTAAATAAATCTTATCAATCTTATCATTCTCAGCCCCCTCTCCTAAAAATTGTTTTCAAGCATTGCTCTCATGCGTATTCTGTCCTCTCCCAACGATTCAAACTCATGTCCTCTTCAGCCACTCGCATTTTCCCCGATCGTCCCCATCCGAAATCGCTCAACTCTCATCTGCCCGCATCGAAAAACGCCGTCGCGAAGAAAACGGCTAAGCATCTCTCTCCATCCGAAACATCAACGGAAATTTTCAAGTTGTCCACACCCGCCCAAAAATTCGATGGCGCTCCATCTCCCCTATGTGTATTCTCAACTAGCCCCTATCACAAAACACGGTTTCCGCCTCGGCCTCCTCAACACTAGATCTATTCTCAAAATAAACCGATATCATCCTCAATCTATTCAATAAAGCAATCCATCAATCTCTTCCGAATCACCAAATCCTGACATTCCAATTCTGACAACCTCTCCATCTGCCGTTTGCTCTCTGGCGGTTGCTCACTAGTCGAATCCGCTCGCACCCTCAGCAAATTTCCTTCTAAATTCTAAAATCATGTCGGCATTGTCGCATTCGCCCATCACCCCGCGTCTATTCCTAAAATCACTTTAAGTCATTACTCTTGTCGTTATTTTAACCTGATCACTCTAGATCTCGCCATTGTATACAGTCTTGGTTTATCTGCTCCTACCTCTTTATTTTTTTACCAAACTCGCTGACCATTTGTCCCACTGTTCTTTGTCATCCGTCCCTTCAATCGTTCTTGGCGACTTCAACATCCGCCTCGACAGCCCCTCTTTCACCGAGTCCATCTAGTTCATCAACATTCTATCCAACTATAACTACAAAGCCATCTCCACTGCCCCCACAAATATCTTTGGTGTGGTACTAGACATCATCGTTGTCCGCAATCATTTTGCTGTCTACACCTCACTGTCCATTTTCGATACTTGTCTATCCGATCACTTTCTCGTCACCCTTGATCTCACTCACAACCACTCATCCACACACACCTACAATCCTACGTAGCCCTTGCAGAAATCTTGAAATCTCCCTTCTCCACTTTGACTTACTCAAATCGTATCTATCCTATCCCACACTAACATATTTCTCTCCTCACGATCTCGCATTTCTTTTCGACTCAGAACTCACATCCACTATTGATCTTATCATGCCCTTCAAGCCTCACCCACACCGTCGCTTGCACTGTGCCCCATGGATTGACATCCAATGCCTGCTCTCAAAGCGTCGGCTCCGCCATGCTTTTCGAGTCTATCACTGCTCTCTCAGACGTGATTTCCGCTCGATAACTCCGTCTTTCCGTGATTCCAATATTGCTCTTCGTCGGTCTGATCTCAAACTACTACGTACCAAATGCAACTTCTTCTGGCAGCATAAAATCATTACTTCATTCAACTCTAAGACTCTCTGGCATATTTTAAACTCAATCTTTGCTAGCTCCTCTTCGCCGTGCAATATCAATGCAAAAGATTATTCGTCATTTCTCCAGACAAAAGTATACACGTTGCTCAATCACACCCCGGTTTCCATCCTATCCCACTCTGACTCGCCTAGCCTCATTCCCCCGGAACTATTTCATCTTCTCCCTGTCTCATATACCGAAGTCTCATCTGTTCTCATGTCCTTGCCCAGCAACACCTCACCTGCCGATCCATTGCCTACCCACATACTTGAATCCATATGATCATCGATACCCCCTTTTCTCACAACCTTGTTGAACTCGTCCATCGGCAGCAGTATCTTCACTTTACACTGGATATGTACCCTCATTTCCAATGCGCTTTTCGCTCTAATCACACCACAGAAATCGCATGCATAAAAGTTAACAACGACTTACTCATTTCCCAAGACAAGGCTCTAAATAGTGTTCTCATATCCCTCGAACTCTCCCCCCGCCTTCGACATTGTCGACCACTCCGTCCTCCTTTCTCGCCTTCGTTATGATTACGGCTTTTCTTCCTCCTCCGTAGCATGGTTTGCCTCATATCTATCCGACCGTTCCTTTCGCGTCTGTTACAATTCATTATCATCCCCTCCCATCCCTATTTTTGCGGGGTCCCACAAGGTTCAGTCCTAGGTACCCTGCTTTTCTCTCTTCTGCTTGGCGTTCTATCTCCGTTAATTAAACTTACTCCTTTAAAGTCATGCAATACGCCGATGACATCCTCATCCATGCTCATGCACCTGCCCATCGCATACACTATATCGACATTTCTGCCTCCAACTGTATTTCTTCTATCTACAAACGTCTCTCCTATATCCATCTCGTTCTAAACTCCGACAAGTCCAAAATAATGTAGATCCTCCCTCGTAAACCAAATATATCTCTTCCCACTGTATCTTTTGCCTCATCGATCATCATCATAGTTCACAATCTCACTTCCTTAGGCTGCAATTTCGATGATCACCTTTTCCTTAAATTCTTCGTCCGTGACAAGGTCCGCTCGTCTAACTTAATTCTCCGTGACATCAGCCGTATCCACCCCCTTATCGACTTCCGCTCTTGAATGTCTCTTCTTTCATCGCTTCTCTTCCCTAAAATCGATTACTGCCTCAGCCTTTTCGCAAATTCTCCAAAACCCATTATCATACCCCTACAACGAATAATCAACTCCGCCGTTTGAGTGCTCTTTCGTCTCCGTCGCTTTGACCACACATCCACATATCTTGTCCAACTCTCCTGACCCACCATCCACATCCGCATCAAAATCCGCCTTCTCGTAACTTTTCGTCTCATCGCTGTCGCTCCCAATTTTATATCAACCTTTCTTTCTTAGACAACACTCGGCCCACCCCTCTATCGCTGCGTTAACGTCATTCCCTCTTACTCCACGTTCCCAATTACGCTAACAACTACGGTCTCCGATCCTTCCTCGTCGCCGCCCCACTTGCCTGGAATCAACTCTCTCTCGACGTCCGCGCGCTCCCTCCTTTATCACATTCAAACACCTCCTCCGTTCACACCTTCTCGACACATGATTTACATTTTTGTTTTGTTGTGGTCATGTAAGGGTGCGCTGGCACGCATTTGCCACGTAAAAATAAATCTTTTTTAGGTCAGTGTTAGCAATCCACGTATGAACCCTATCATTATCACGCGGTAAACATATGTAGTCTTATTCAAATTGGATCTCATACCATATATTTATATCGTCAGCAAAAGCTAAACAAGGACAGTGCAGTTGAGTCAGTAGATTGTTCATTAACAAATTAAACAATAAAGGTCGGAGGGCAGTTTCCTGAATATCTCTTGACGTAATTAAAAGTAGCGAGAATATTATACTACCAATTCGAACTTGAAAGATCTATTAGATAGAAAATCACTAATCCATAACACAACTAAGCTATTTATGTCATATCCGGCCACTATTTGAATGAGACGACTATGGGGGACACGGTCGAACGCACGACTAAAATCGAACATAACAACATCCACTTCTTTCCTTTAGACGTGGATTCAATCCAACTGAAGCCATGTTGCACAGAGCTATGTTGGCCTGCTATGCTCAAGTGCTCGATTATGTTATCGTAAATAGTCCTTTCGAGTACCTTGCCCAAATGATTCGTAAGGCTTATAGCTCGATATTTGTCAGCTAAACGACAATCACCTTTTTTGAACACCGTCACCACTACTGCACACTTCCATTCAGAAGGTATTTGTATGCTATCTACAAATGCCTATAACAAGTAAGTTACAGAAAGAGCCAAATGTTGATTTAATAATTTAAGTAGATACGGATGAATGTCATCGTGGCCTGACGAAGATGAATACGACATTCTAACTCTTCTCTCTCCCATCCTTCGTCCATTCCGTCCGGTGTTCCGCAAGGCTCCGTATTAGGCCCTATACTTTTCTCTCTTCTTCTTGGTGATTTGTCTTCGATTTCTCATAAATTTAACTTCCATGTTATGCAATATGCTGATGACATTCTCATCTATGCTCATGCACCTGTTTATCGTATTCACGATCTTAGTGTTTCTGCTTCCGACTGTCTTGTCTCAATTTCCAATCATCTTTCTTCCCTTCGCCTTTCTCTGAATCCTGATAAATCCAAAATTATGTGGATCCTACCTCGACGCCTCGGCTTCGAACCTCCCTCCGTATCATTAAATTCTACAATTCTTCCTATCGTTGATAATCTCGTTTTCCTAGGCTTCCATTTTGACAACCGACTTTCACTTAAACCTTTCGTTAGAGATAAAGTACGCTCATCTACCTTGATACTCCGCAACCTCCGTCAAGTTCGTAGATTGATCGATTTCCCTTCTTGTATGACTCTCATATCATCTCTCCTTTTTTCTAGACTCGATTATTGTCTTAGTCTATTTTCCAACTCACCTAAATCCACTCTTCTTCCCCTACAACGCATCGTCAACGCAGCTGTCCGAATTCTCCTCCGTCTTCGTCGTTTTGATCACACATCCTACCATCTTGCTTCTCTCGATTTGCCTACAATTTATTGTCGTGTTCAAATTCGTCTTCTTATCGTTGCTTTCCGCCTTGTAACTTTTCATACCCCTTCATTTCTCAACCTTCCTTTTCTTGATAATTCCCGTCCTGTTTACTGTTCCTTGCGTTCCTGTAATTCCCTTCTTTTACATGTCCCAAACTACTCTACCTCCTTTGGACTCCGCTCCTTCCTGGTGGCTGCTCCTCTATCGTGGAATCATCTGCCCATTCATATACGCCAATCAACTTCCCTGCAGTGCTTCAAACGACAAATCCGATCCCATTTTAACAATTTAACTGCTTGACTTTCTCATTTTTGTTTGTGGACTTGTAAGCGTACAGCTTGTACGCATTTGCCACATTAAATAAATTTGTATTATTATTAATTGTGATCTTCGGATCACAATTGTCGTATCCAAAAGATATCAGCTACACTAGAACTAGAATTGCATAGATCGAATGGATTAGCAAATTCATTAGCAATGTCTGATGTTATCAAGCAAATTTGAATCAAGCAACTTTCCGTTCGAGGATAACCTGCTGATTTAAAAATAAAAACGTGCATCTTGAAGAACATATGACCAAAAACATTTGGGAGAACTACTTAAACATTTAACAATTTTGCTCTCATACTCCATACGTTTCAGCACTCTGGGCAGTTTATATGCATTGCGAGCAAGTTCGAATTGAGCGATCAAATTACCTTTGTGTCGACATTTTATGAACAAATCGTTGCGTCTCTTTACAGCTTCCTGGAGACTAATGTCAAATCATGGAGGTTTTCTACTAACATTTTTTCGAATTAATTTACGTGGAGCAAAATCACCAGATATCCGAATGAGTAAATCTCGAATGAAACGCCGACTTTCCTGGTTACCAGCATCACCACACACAAAGTTAAGCAAGGATGCAAGCTGTAGTAACGCATTCATATCAGCATGATGCCATGACATCTTCATCAGTGTATGCTCGTCATCGGTATCACCTATATCTGATGCAAGATTCAACCTAAAAAGCAAAATGCAGTGATCACTAGGCCCTAAAGGAAGATTGTGCGATAGATCACATACCTAACCATCTCTTGGAGAAAATACAAGGTAAAGCATAGATAAACATCCATCAGTAGCAAATCTGGTTGGATCGGATATTTACTATATTAGTAATAGGTCCATTACAAAGAACTCATATTGCTTATTATCGTCAGGGAGGCAGTTACCAACAATGTTGTTGCCATCTTCGTCGACCGCCAAGGTCGGTAAGTTAAAATCACCAACTAAAAAGAAAGGGTGATTGTTCGTACTGCATGCTCTAGTTAGAATGTGCATTTGTTTATTATTTAAAATAGCAGATTTGGGTGTTCGATAAAAAACTCCAAACAAACGCGACAGTTGGATATAACTAGATCAACTATAAAAAACTCGCATCTTCCTCCATGAACATAATATCTCAACACAATAAACATGTTCCTTCTCAACATAATATCTCATTATGTTGCTAATCAAGCTCCTCTCCTGGACATACAGCGCTACTCATTTACCTCTTTTAGGATGGAACCCATCTGAACGTACCAAATGATAGCCTGGAATTGATATTGCGCTATAAGAATGCCAGTAACCACGTCTCTGAAACAGCTAAAAAGTATATCTACACAGAATGCGCCGAAACTCTAACTTAATCAATATTCGAGATTACGCCGCGAATATTTGTGTAGCCTACGACAGAAACACGTGAAACCGCTGAAACTCGACAACGTATAACTGCACAAGGAATCAAACAGTCAAAACTAATGAGATTGCTCCTGTTATAAGTGGACGTCAACGCACAAACGGTATTCTCCGGATCACTTGAAAATCCCGAATTACAAGGTTATCTTCTCCCTAAAAAATGTGACGATTGAGACTAGTACGAACTAGATCTCTATGCAACTAATTGGAAACCAATATAACGAATCGATTTGCTCACTACCTTCGAATACCATCCTCAACAACCTTACTGATGTGAAATTAAATCGCTTACCTAAACGATATAGGCCAAGCACATTTATTTGTACGATTAATTCGCGGCTCGCATCTTCACATATTCGAGTGAGTACTGAACGTACATGGCACATATTCAAGTCAATTATTTTCTGCGTGTCGTATGATGATCAGGAATATGCACATTCTGCATTATGATGCATATATTTCGCAAAACAAGACGCGCTGTGCCCAATAGATTAGCATTCATTGGAGACTTGTTGACGTTAGGTGATGACAGAGACACGTATGGGTTATTAGTTGATTGATGCTAGTGGACACTATTTGTAGAAGACTCGTGGACGCTATCTGTTGACAGAGATTCGGGGACGTTATTTGTTGATACAGACTCGTGAACGTTATTAAAAAATACAGACCCGTAGTCGTAATTTGTCGATAGAGATTCTTAGAGATTTTCGAATTGCTTATATGCATATACCTCATTGTCAATTACTAATTCTGGTTTGTCTGATCATTTCCATGTCACCCATACTCGTCTCCATCCTCCTTCTCCACATCCAACAGTAGCTACTCCAAGTCAACCCTGGAAACTTCTCGATATCCTATTCTCTGAGCAGCTTTACTCAATTCTTCACTCTTTTCACTTCCACTTAACTATATTTATTTCGATGATCTCTGCATTCTGTTTGATTCTGAACATACGACTATCCTCAATTACTGTGTGCCTAGTCGACCCCGACGTTTTCATTGGTCGACTGAAATCGCATCATTCTCCATGGTTCAATTCCGACTGTAGTTTTTCTAACCATCCACTCCGTCACTCTTTCGTGTGTTTAATCACATTCTTAAACGTTCTCCTAACTCACTCACTCCAAATATCCGTGCTTCCTACATTTCTCTCCGTCGTTCCCATATCACCCTTATGCGTACTAGACGTACGTTCTTTTGGCGACATCAACTCGAATCATCTTCAAACTCTAAGTTTCATTGAAAAATCTAAAACTCAATTATTTCACGATCATCTACGCTTTGTAACATAAATCCTGATGAATTTTCTTCTTATCTACAATCTAAGCTATCTAATTTACTTTCTCTACTAACCATATGCCCCTTGTATATTATCTTCTCCTTTAATACTTTCCTCCCAGAGCTATTCCACCTTCTTCCGATTTCGTCTGATGAAGTTTCTGCGGTTCTTCTGTCATTACCCTGGAGTGTCATTGCACTCCACTCCTGTCACACATGATCCAACCTATCTTAATTCTCCATCAAGCACACATGGCATTATCACTTCTACCTGCTCTTCTGCCTCTACTCATACCAGCTCTGTCCGTCCACCAATTCCACGTAATCGTTTTCCTTCGCGTGATCTCTGTATTATCATATCTAACTTAAAGCTTCCCGAATCTGCTTATCCACAATCTCACCTCGATGATGTATCTGCTTTCAGGTCTATTCCAGCTACCATTCTTCCTGATGATAACCCATCCATTTTCAATAATATCGCTCTTGTATCTTTTATCCGTATAGACAAATCCATTAAATTCAATCATCTCAGTCATCCCCTCCTAAAAAATCGTTTTCCGACATAGTTCACATGCCTCCTTGGTACTCTCGCAACGTTTTAAACTTCTCAACACTTCATCTACTTGTCGTATCTTTCCTGACCGCTGCACTTTAGATATTGCCAGCTCAATTTAGCTCGCATTGAGAAACATCGACGTAAAACAAACAGCGAACCATCATTATCAATCCGTCAAATGAACGAAAAAAATTTCACGTTGTACACATTAGGCCAAAAATTCGATGGCGTTCCGTCTCTTCCCGTCTTCTTTGCTAGTCGATCTCGCTCATCAGCATACCTTTCGCCTTAGTCTTTTCAACACTTGCTTCATTCTTCATAAAGCTGAACAACTCCTTGATATCTTCGATTTATTATCTATCGATATTCTCTGCATTACCGAATCCTGGCATTCTAAATCGGACGATCTTGATATTCTTCGTCTATGTCGTTATGGTTGTACTCTAATTGAATCAGATCGTCCAATTGTCTCTCCCACATCTACCGCTTATACTCGAATTACTCATATGCAGATTATCAACTCATGTACTCAGTGAATTTAGCATTCGTCTTGATTGCCCGGCTGTCTCTGACTCTTAACTCTAACTAATTTTTTTGATTTTAACTATAAATTACTTTCAACATTCTCAGTGGTGTCTTGATATAATTGGTGTTCCAAACCGCTTCAATGACTATACTACTTGTCGATTACTGATCCTGGTTTGTCCGATCATTTCCTTGTTACTATTACTTTTACTCGTCGCCATCCTCCTTCTCCACCTCCAACATTAGCTGCTCCAAGTTAATCCTGGAAACTTCTTGATATCTCTATTCTCTGCGCAGCCTTACTCAATTCTTCACTATTTTCACTTCCCCTTAACTATTTTTCTCCCGATGATCTCTGTATTCTGCTTGATTCTGAACTTATGACTGTATTCAATGACTTTCTGCCTATTCGACGACGATTTCAGCGCTTGCGGCATCATCCATGATTCGATTTCGACTGTAGTTTTTCTAACCATCCACTCCGTCACTCTTCCGTGTGTTTAATCACATTCTTAAACGTTCTCCTAACTCACTCACTCCAAATATCCGTGCTTCCTACATTTCTCTCCGTCGTTCCCATATCACCCTTATGCGTACTAGACGTACGTTCTTTTGGCGACATCAACTCGAATCATCTTCAAACTCTAAGTTTCATTGAAAAATCTAAAACTCAATTATTTCACGATCATCTACCCTTTGTAACATAAATCCTGATGAATTTTCTTCTTATCTACAATCTAAGCTATCTAATTTACTTTCTCTACTAACATATGCCCCTTGTATATTATCTTCTCCTTAAATACTTTCTTCCCAGAGCTGTTCCGCCTTCTTCCCTTTTCGTCTGATGAAGTTTCTGCGGTTCTTCTGTCATTACACAATAAAACATCTCCTTCTGACCCAATTCTGCTTAAAAATATTTGCTCCTCTATCTCACCCTCATGCGGCGGACGTCGAGAGGGAGCTGATTCCAAGCGAGTGGGGCAACGACGAGGAAGGATCGAAGACCGTAGTTGTTAAAGTAATTGGGAACGTGGAGTAAGAGGGAATGACATTAACGAGGCGATAGAGAGATGGGCCGAGTGCCGTCTAAGAAAGAAAGGTTGATATAAAATGGGGAGCGACAGCGATGAGACGAAAAGTTACGATAAGAAGGCGGAGCTTGATGCGGATGTAGATGGTGGGCCAGGAGAGTTGGACAAGATATGTGGATGTGTGGTCGAAGCGACGGAGACGAAAGAGCACTCAAACGGCGGAGTTGATTATTCGTTGTAAGGGTAGGAAGATGGTTTTGGAGAATTTGCGAAAAGGCTGAGGCAATAATCGATTTTAGGGAAGAGAAGCGATGAAAGAAGAGACATACAAGAACGAAAGTCGATAAGGGGGTGGATACGGCTGATGTCACGGAGAATTAAGTTAGACAAGAGGACCTTGTCACGGATGAAGAGTTTAAGGGAAAAGTGATGATGGAAATGGAAGCATAATAAATTGAAATTATGTACTATTGGAACGGTTGCTTAGGCCAAAGATACAATGGTTGACGAGGGAGAATTTACAGTATCTTGGACAGGTCGGGGTTTACAACGAGATGAAGATGGGAGAGACGTTTACCGATGGAAGAAAGACAGTTGGAGGCATAAATGCAGATATCGTGTATGCGATGGGTGGGTTCATTAACATAGATGAGTATGTCATCGTCGTATTCCATGACGTTAAAGGAATAGAGTTTGTAAACGGAGAGAGATCGCCAAGCAGAAGAGATAAACGCAAAGGAACTAGGACTGAATCTTGTGAAATCCCGCAGAAAATAGGGATTGGAGGATTAGAAAGATGAATTGTAACAGATGCGAAAGGAACGGTCGGATAGATATGAGGAAAACCATGCTACGAAGGAAGAAGAAAATCCTTAATCATAACGAAGGCGAGAAAGGAGGACGGAGTGGTTGACAATTTCGAAGGCTTGGGAGAGTTTGAGGGACATGCGAACACTATTTAGAGCCTTGTCATGAGAAATGAGTAGGTCGTTGTAAACTTTCATGCAGGATATTTCGCTGGAGTGATTGGAGTTGAAAGTGGATTGGAAAGGAGGGTACAGATTAGATGAAAAGAGGTAAACGCTGATCTGTATTAAGATGTGGCATTCTATGAGCTTAGAAAGTGTAGGGAGGAGTTAAATAGACCGATAGCTAGAAGGAAGGGAGGGGTCGCACGATTGTTTCTAACATAGGGGACGAATGACGGCGATTTTCAGTGTACAAATGATACGACTGCGGGTGGACGACTTAAACAAGGTGGTGAGAAAAGGCATATCGAGAAAGATATGCATTTAAGTATGAGGGTAGGCATATGATTGGCAGGTAAGGTTTTGTTGGGCAAGGACATATGCACAGATGAGACTACGGAAGGTGATACAAGGATAAGATGAGAGAGTTTCGGAAGGATGAGGC
The DNA here is from genome assembly GCA_012934845.2 of Pomphorhynchus laevis. Lineage (NCBI taxonomy): Eukaryota > Metazoa > Acanthocephala > Palaeacanthocephala > Echinorhynchida > Pomphorhynchidae > Pomphorhynchus > Pomphorhynchus laevis. Next base: position 72,904 of record WNNJ02001344.1, on the reverse strand, counting down.
GAGGCGGGTAAGTGTGGGATAAGATGGAGACGGGGTGTGATAGAGTAACGTGGATATCTTAGTCTTTAGAATTACACAAATCATGGGGATTGATTTTGCAATACGATGAGGATCGAGCAAGGATTGAGTTAAAAGAATGCCAAAGAGGTTTCGTGTTATATATTATAATTTTTATTTATTGTTTATAGTGACAAATGCACGCCTATGCGCGCTTACAAGCCGACGTAGAAGAAAAAGAACAAACAATAAAACAAAAAATAGAATGTAAAATAAAAATGATGATGTAATTGAACCAATTATATTGAAGTTAAGGCGTCGGAGGAAAATATTGATTAGTTCGTTGAAGATGAATGAAAAAATGTGAGTTGGATATAATGTTGAGGGTATGCATTTCTTAATTTATTGTGGAGGAGGAGCCATAGTGCAAGAACGTAGACATTGTTTGAAGAGTGAAAGTGGCAAGAAAGAAAAAACGTAAGCTGACAAAGAATTCCAGGCAAGTGGAGCTTTGACGATAAAAGATTGGAGACCATAGTTGGTTGAGTGCGGAGGAACTTAGGGAAGTCGAGAATTATTTGATAACATAGCCAAAAGGGCGGAACGCGAATCATCAGGATAATTAATGTGTAAGTAGGATGGTGAGTGACAAAATAGGGTCGAAGCAGCGAAGACGCGAGAGAACACGTTTTGCAAAGTTTACGATACGTTAGAGAGGTAAATGTACAGAATTGGAAGAGTTGGCAAATAAGCTAAGACAATAATCGATTCTGGGTAAAAAGAGATACAATATAAGAACAGACAAGAGCGGAGATCGATTAGCCTAATAATGCGACGGAGGTCACGAATGAATAAGAAACGTGAACTTTGTAATGAACAGTGTTTGAGGGAAATGAAAATGCCGACGTGAAAACCTAAGAAAATCATATTGTCAACGATTGGGAGATTGATCGAATCAACAGATAAAGCAGGTGAAGTTATGACGAGGTAATAAAGAATGATCCACATAATTTGGACTTTTCAGGATAAGGAGCTAGACGAAGAGAAGAAAGGTGGTTGGATATAGACATAAGATTATTTCTGACAGAAGTAACGAGGTAGTGGATACAGAGATGATGCGCATGAGAGTATATAAAAAAGAATTATTTTTACGTGGCAAATGCGTGCCAGCACACCCTTACATGACCACAACAAAACAAAAATATAAATAATGTGTCGAGAAGGTGAGAACGGAGGAGGTGTTTGAATGCAATAAAGGAGGGAGCGCGGCGGACGTCGAGAGGAAGTTGATTCCAGGCGAGTGAGGCGGCGACGAGGAAGGATCGGAGACCGTAGTTGTTAGAGTAATTGGGAACGTGGAGTAAGAGAAAATTACAGGAACGCAGCGATAGCGAGGTAAGGCGAGTGTCGTCTAAGAAAGGAAGGTTGATGAACGATAGGGAGCCTACAGCGATGAGACGAAAAGTTACGAGAAGAAGGCGGAGTTTGATGCGGATGTGAATGGTGGGTCAGGAGAGTTGGACAAGATATGTGGATGAGTGGTCGAAGCAATGGAGACGAAATAGCACTCAAACGGCGGAGTTGATTATTCGTTGTAGGGGTATGATAATGGATTTTGGAGAATTTGCAAAAAGGCTGAGGCAGTAATCGATTTCAGGGAAGAGAAGCGATGAAAGAAGAGACATACAAGAACGAAAGTCGATAAGGAGGTGGATACGGCTGATGTCACGGAGAATTAAGTTAGACGAGCGGACCTTGTCACGGACGAAGAATTTAAGGAAAAGGTGATCATCGAAATTGCAGCCTAAGGAAGTGAGATTGTGAACTATGATGATGATCGATGAGGCAAAAGATACAGTGGGAAGAGATATATTTGGTTTACGAGGGAGGATCTACATTATTTTGGACTTGTCGGAGTTTAGAACGAGATGGATATAGGAGAGACGTTTGTAGATAGAAGAAATACAGTTGGAGGCAGAAATGTCGATATAGTGTATGCGATGGGCAGGGTGCATGAGCATAGATGAGGATGTCATCGGCGTATTGCATGACTTTAAAGGAGTAAGGTTTGATAAACGGAGATAGATCGCCAAGCAGAAGAGAGAAAAGCAGGGGACCTAGGACTGAACCTTGTGGGACCCCGCAAAAAATAGGGATGGGAGGGGATGATAATGAATTGTAACAGACGCGAAAGGAACGGTCGGATAGATATGAGGAAAACCATGCTACGGAGGAAGAAGAAAAGTCTTAATCATAACGAAGGCGAGAAAGGAGGACGGAGTGGTTGACAATGTCGAAGGCGGGGGGAGAGGTCGAGGGATATGAGAACACTACATAGAACCTTATTTCGGGTAATGAGTAAGTCGTTGTAAACTTTCATGCAAACGATTTCTGTGGTGTGATTAGAGCGAAAAGCGCATTGGAAAGGAGGGTACAGATTGGATGAGGAGAGAAAAGCGTTGATCTGTATTAAGATGAGGCGTTCTAACTGCTTAGAAAGAGTATGGAGTAGTGAAATTAGGCTTTAGCTAGAAGGAAGGGAGGGGTCGAGCGATTGTACCTTAAGGAGGGGACGATCGATTGCAGATTTTCAGTGTGAAGGGAAGATACGGCTGCCGATGGACAAGTTCAACAAGGTTGTGAGATAAGGGGTTATCGATGAGCATATAGATTTAAGTATGTGGGTAGGCATGGGATTTTTCATCATTACGGTCAAATGATGAAAAATGTGTACTTATGCAATTAGGTCGCTCGTCTGAAATTCTTAGGTACTATATTGGAGACATTGTCTTAAAGGAAGTGTCTCAACACAAAGATTTAGGTATTATTGTTCATCGATCCTTGGAAACAAAGTTGAACACTGTCTTCACTCGAGATAAAGCTACTCGGACATTATATTGTATAAAATGCGCATTCCTCAGGTTTAGCTGTCAAATGTTCAAGTTATTAACCTCCCTCGTCTGGCCACACTTGGAATAATGCATTCAGGCTTGCTTTCCTGTCACCAAGCGAGAACTATTAGACATAAAGTATATTCTTAGGCGGGGTTCGAGGCCCTGTGTTGGCTTAGGTGGTAGTGATTATCGTGTCTTAGACGTATTGGAATGTTATCGGTACGTGATAGGTTCGTAGATTTGGAAATGCTTTATCTACGGTATATATTGAATGGTGCGGTGGGTTATCCAACCGATGTAACACTAATCGGGTAGGTAGGTTGCGGAGACACAGTAGAGTCGTGTATAAATTTCGATTTGGCAGATTACCGAAAATATTTAGACTCGAGGCGGAGAATTGACATGTGTAATTCACTGCCCGAGTAAGTCGTTACTGCTTCTAAATAGCTGCTGCTCATATTCTGCCTAAATTGCTTTTTGGCTTTGGCATGTATTTGAATAAAAAAATAAATTTGCTGTAATATTATCTTTAATAATTTTGACGCCGTTTTAAAATATATCTGATATTTTCTATAAGCGTATGTTGTAGACAATATTATTTACGTGATAAATTAAATTTAGACAATCACATACTAGACAGAAATCACAAGGAAATTTCTTATTAGCTTGTTGGTCTGGACACTAAATATGAAGACACAGAAAAACGATAAAAATTTAACAATTAAGTGTTAATTGCAGCAACTTCGAAGAGTGAATTCAATGCTCGATGTGATCCTTTGTTGCTTTGACTATAAATAGCCGCAAACAATATTCTATTCAATTGATTCACTACGCGGTCTCTGTTTTCGCACCAACATCATATTAGCTATGGCCCGGCTTTTATGGGTTTAATGAATTATACGAGTCTTTAGTTTAAGATAAAGTGAAAGACTTTTGATAGTAGGAACGAGAATTGTTGTAAATCTAAGCATTGAATCACAGGTCGCGATTTTTTTGCAAAAATGGAAAGTTTACAGGAGAGGCGTAAAGAATATGCGACTCTATAAGTGTGCGATAGAATATTCGGAAGCTACGAACATATAAGCTTTCGAACAAACGTTTAATGATGCCGAAAGTCGTACGACATGAATAGTATTTAACCCGCATGCACAGTCATATGCAGCAGCAAGCCCTTCGAACTCATTTGACTATAACCAAAATCGAAAAGGGCTAAATATCTGGAACGTGTAATAGAAATAGAAAAATTATATTTCATTTCATTTGTGATGTCGACCTTTGGAAGATTATGTCCAGAAGCCAATGATATACTCAAGCAGATCTCACTATTTAAATCTCAAAGGGAGTTAACGAAAAATCCTTTTTATATTTCCAGACGAGCGACCTAATTCTCTACGGTGACATCCTTAATTTTAAGCAGGCAAACATATGTAACGATATTTGTCGTCTTCAGTATTGTTTCCACTTATAAGTACCGTGAAGCAGTCTTGCGGTGCCTTAGTTTCGGTTGTAAAATGTACATGACTGGTTGTTATTGCAAATTGATTCATCGCTTTGAAAAGAAAATCAACACTTTTAGTAAAATCGAGATTTACAAAATCCTTACTTTACGAATAAAATCATTATTTTATTATTATTATCGAATACGACAATACGATGGCGCGACGATGACGGCGGTAACCTATGCGACTTTTCCATAAACTAACTATGATGATTATTTTTGTAATACTTTCTTCTTCTTTAAAAAAAAAAAAAAAAATTATTATTATTATTACTATGTTATTGACAAAGCTTCACGATAAGGTTAACGTCCACAGCGATTTCCTATTTCTACTCGAAAGAGTTCTACGTCCCAGTTCTTTACGAATATTCGACGGGGTAAATTATTCAGAATCGCTCATTGCTAGTCGCGGGGTCCAGCAAGGTGACCCACTGAGCCCACTTTTATTTGCATTTTTCATGATGGACCTACCAGATTATATTCGTTCTGCCGTGCCTGATGTGTGGTCTATATTGTATGCTGACGATCTCGCCTTAATTACTCTCAATAAGAACGCGGCTCAATCGGCCATCTCAGCACTTGTGAAGTATTGTGATTCTAATAGACTAACGATTAATATCGCGAAAACCAAGATTGTGAAATTTAGGAAGGGTGGTCCACGTTGTCGAGATGATGTTCTGTTTATCGGGAATATTCCTTTAGAGTTTGTTACTAGCTACAAATATCTCGGTTTTTTGCTCACTTCACGATGGTCCTTTAGAGCTCATCTACTGAAACAGTCATCGAGAGTGATAACTTCAGCTTACGCAGCTTCCAGGCTTGGTTCGCTTTCGTATGATGGAGCGATTAGGTATTTTGACGTAATGCTTCTTCCAATATTGAGTTACGGGCTTCGATGTTTCTGGTCGGATTTAACAACGACCGACTTTCAAATGATTGATAAGTGTTTCTGGCGTTTTCTAAAGCGAATTGTTGGTGTTTCTCCGAAGTCTTCGTCAACAGCCGTTGCTGTTCTCAGTAGATCTTTCCCACTCTCAATAAAATTACGAAGAATGTTTAATTTAGATGAAACTGATAGCTATTTAACGAGCATACATCTCTTCAATTCCAAGGTTGCGAAATTAGATCCCGATATATACAGTTCTCCCGCTTACACGCAATCGGCTTGGAGGAACCCTAATTATATTAAGCGGCCGCTTATTTGGCGTTTGTCCTTAGACGGATACCACAGTAAATTTTGCTCAATTCGGCTTCCTTTTCATTCTCGCTGCTCGAATTGCTTTTGCCGATTTTGCTCGCAACAGTGCTCTGAGTTGCTACATGTTTTCAACTGCTCGTTTTTGTCATCTATGCCATTGAAACAGATTGATCAAGGGCTTTTGTAATTTCGTAAATGTTTATATGCAGTTTCTACACACCCATGCAAGGCAGTCATCATGTCCAGATTTCTCATTGGATACAGAACAACTTTTGTACTTTGATTTTGATTTATTTATTTATTTTGCCCTATGCCGAGAGGCTTAAATGGGATAATAAACCTCTGCATTATTATTATTATTATTATTATTTTTTTTAATAATATAAATTATTCAAAAATAAGACAGCTTAAAGGTTACCCTCTAATGGGTCCAAAGTGGCAATTCAAAAACTGAATGTTTAGTTCAAAGGGAGTTGATCGTACAAATCGACTTAGAGTGGTGCGTCCTTATCGTGAATTAGAGTTCCTGGTTCTTGATACCTGTTTCGCATAGCCATCGATGTGGATTTTATAATAAGGAGTGAAATCCTGGCTCTTTCTTGACGGATCAAATCGGGATATGAAAGGTTGTTGTTGCTCGCTTTAAGTGAAGATATGCGCTTAAGTATCGAGTCCGCTATCTTTCCAATACCACCAACAGTTGAGAAAATCAATGGGTGAAACGAAGCATTTTCTATTTTCGCAATCCGCTCTGTATATTTTGCCTGCTTCCGATTTTCATGGTACTTGAAGGGATCCTTCATTGTATCCAAGGAATAAGACGGCGCTAGGTTGTTGAAAACGCATACGTCCATAAAGGACCGCTCCGTCAGATTCCCGAAGAGGCCAGTACATCTTATGTCTGATCTTGCCTCTCTGTCCCGTGATGTGGCTTGAGATTCAAAAATGACTGTGTCTGGAACCGGGAGCAATACTGGTTCTGTACATACGAGTCGACAGGTTTCCTTGAGTGATCTAGCAATCTCGTTAGCGACACTGTTGTGACGAATGAAGTTGAAACAGCCTGTCTTGCATGAAAGTGCGTGTATTGTTGTTAGAGACACTCCACACGCACACTCACCCAAATAGCGGTTCGGTTTCCACTCGTATCTTATTGAAATCGCGTCGTGGAATTCTGAGGAGGATATGAACAAACCCTCAACAAACCCTGCTGTTAACCACGAGTAGGCACCTTTCATGCTGGCATTCCATAAAATTGTCTTTAAATCATTTTTAGAGTTACTAGTAATCTCCGTCACTATTCTGTTAAACTTTATTATGTTCATTTCTCTTATCTGCTTGACTACATTATGCTGAGACGTTTCTAGGGGAACTTCTGAGTGGTCTCTATCTACACTAGCCCTATACATCATGCGTGATTTCTCGTATTCATTATAGCATTCTTGAGTATAGTCGACTATACCAAGTCCTCCATATCTGCATGGTAAAGCTACTATTCTACTTGACTCATCGTCGAGGCTGTTGATTCCCAGCATTCCCGGCAAAAGATTATGAAGTATCGCATTCTTTAAAGGTATTAGAAGACAATCTGCTACTTCACATGTTCTAAGAATGTATGAAAATTTGTGTAGCAAAGCTTTGATTAGCAAAGTGTATCCGGCGAAGGCGTCTCTATCGGCAATCTGTTTTAGCTTTTCTATTTGACCTGACCAATTCGTTACTTTGTTGATTATCTCGGTTTCAACATATTGTTCGAGCCCAATCATGCTCCCAAGGTATTTGATTCCATCGCATCGAATATCTACACCATCATCCGCGAGTTCATCCAGACAATCAATATTACAGGTTTTGCCTGTCAATACAGTACATTTTGATGAATTTGTTATGAATCCAAACGCGGGTCCTATTCGGTTAAGCTCTTTCCATACCTTATTTATATCGCTTGGTTTGCCCACGCACGCTCCATCATCGGCGTACCAACAGTGTTTAGCGTTTGGAGCTACTTGTTTTAGTTTTCCAATTAGTGGCATCGAGGCTGCAGCGAATGCTGCCATGGCGAGAGGGTCTCCTTGTATGAAACCTTCTGTTGATTTTAATATTGAGTTATCCACCACCAGCATCGAAGGTTGAATGTAGGTATTGTGCAATATCGTCGACATTGCGGGACAGATGAATTTCATATTTTCCAGTGCCATTTTTCGGTTGCAGTTATTAAAGGCATTGGTTGCATCTATTAGTAAGATGCATTCATCAGACGATTGACTAAACGCATCTCGAATCGTGTGAATAGCAATCTCTGTTCCACATCTTTGGCCTGCACAAAGTTGCGTAAAACCACATACACTCCTAACATCTTTTCCAATAAATGACAACACGGTACGTCCCGCAATCCGTCTCAATACTTCTCCTACTCCAATGGGTCTAATCCCATTATGCTTTTCCAGCGGTATAAGGCGACTGACTGTGAACGCTTGTAACGCTACTGGATTTAACTTTTCGCTTGAAATCTTTATTACAAATCCGCATATCGCTGCGGCAAGACGTTTTGAGGCTAATCCATGTATTGTTAGAAATTTACGCCACTCATCTGCACATACTCCCGAAGGCCCGGCAGATCCCTTGGTACTTTTGGACGCTTTAATTATATCATCAGGTGTGATATCGAAAAACCTTGTGTCGTGATGATCCACACAACCAGCCATTTTTTCTTTCAGAAGGTATTCTTCGTTCACCGTAGAGGCTCTTGGGTGGAGTTCTTCTAATTTTTCGAGTACCGTTTTGCCTTGAATTATTGTTCCAGCAGCCAAAACTCCTGAGTGTTGTCCTTTGTCTAGCAACCTTGATGCCTTTCCGTATTTTCCAGATTTAATCAATTTAACTGTTTTCTCGAACACGAAAGATTCTGGTAGCTTTTTATTTTCAATGTTATCCTTTCTCATTTTCTGTAGGTAGGATGCTTCGGACATAAGTTCGTTAAGTTTCAAATCTTTGAGTAATGTTAATCTTCTTTCTAGGGTTTTTCGTAGTAAGTTAACCTTCCGCGTTGGCGGCCTCTGCAATAGCAGTTGACATAGCATAGTAGATCGAACTAGAGGATCGTATGCGCATACATTTGACTGATTGAAATATTCGAAACATTCACTCAAAAGATCAATAAATTTCTGACTGGCGCCACATTTGGGAAGCGCAAAATGATTTGGGATCCATTTTATTACCTCCGTAAAACCAGTGCTCCAAAATAGATTCTGATTGGTAGCATAATTGATTGGTGACAAGGCACACGCGCTCGAGACTTCGGCGATAGAATCGACGTTTGTTGCATTATGCATTTCTAGCACTTTATCGGTAGTATTTGCTCTAGGTTGATGAACAGGGTCATTGTATACAGTTTTCGTCTTTCTAGTACAGTTCGGAGCTCTGCAGTTTATGCAGTTCGAGCCTGCTTTTGCGCACCGGCAACCTTTGCATCTTGCTGCATCAGTGTTACATGAGCAGCATGGTCTACTTGTAGACGGTTTGCCACGAGGCATTGCCACTCCCTCAGTGTAAGTAATGTAAGTATTTGTTAGTTAGCAGCTAAGAATTTCAATTGTAATTTGTGTAATATGATTGTAAGTAGTTAATGGGTATCAAGATAGTTTAAACTCAATATGCACACTAGTCAGAGCCCTTGTATCTCGGGATGACTGCTGGAAAGTCGATTGTAATTTGTGTATGTTATTTATTGTATGTTATTTTATTGTCGTGAGATTGTCGTGAGGTTGTCGTGAGGTTGTCGTGAGGTTGTCGTTAGGTTGTCGTGAGGTTGTCGTGAGGTTGTCGTGAGGTTGTCGTGAGGTTGTCGTGATGTTATTGTATGTGTATATTAATTAATCTCCCAAATGTATGTTATTTTATCTCAAACTTTTTTTTAAGCTCATTTCGACAAACAGACGAGCAAAGCTCACAGTTGCACTGTTAAAAAAAGAAAAGGAAAAGTAAAGAAAAAAAAAGACTCACAAACAAAAGTCACAAAAGTTTATGTTTGAATGCTGAAACCGATCTTGAGTTGACAATTTCTTCACTTAATCGGTTCCACTTACCTACGATTCGGTGTCCAAATTGTACAGTTTTAGAGCGTATAACTCGGCGATGGGCTAAAGTAAAATTGTGTCCACGCAAAGCCCGACTTTTCCGAACAGTCATCAATTCTCTTAAGACGTGATTTCCCTTGTGTAAAGCTTCCCATGTTGAACACATATCTCGCCGAAACCGAAGGTCGCTTATAGAAACCATACCAAGTTTTTTTAGCCTTTCATTATAAGGTAAGGCTTTAACTGAATTTACGAGCTTTGTTGCCCGGCGCAGCACATTTTCAATTCTACTTTTCTCGTATACTGTTCTTGGGAACGAACATTGTGATGCATAGGTAAGATGACTGATCACAAATGCGTTGGCGAGTGCTCTAAATGAAACTGGACTCAACACACTAAAAGTTCTACGAATCATCCCAACCATTCGATTTGCTTTCGAGCAAGCCAACTCAGTATTCCAACTAGTCGAAAAATCATTCGCAACTACTATTCCAAGGTCGCTAAGACGAGTTACTACTTTAATGTTCTGATCCTCAAGATGATAAGTTGGATACACACTATGACTGCGTGATTGTAAACGCATACATGCACACTTTGATATATTCAGTGACAGACCATTCATATAAGCCCAGTTGGAAATGCTGTCGATATCCGATTGAACTAGCACCGTGTCCGAATCTGACCGGATAGCCTGCCAAATTTTTAGGTCGTCTGCATATAAAAGAGAGTGTGAGTTCAAAATGGAAGGAAGGTCATTAATGAAAATACAGAATAACAATGGGCCGAGGACCGAACCTTGCGGAACTCCAACATTGACCGGATAAGGATCAGAAAGAGAACCATTTACAACAACCTGATAGAATCTGTTAGATAAAAATTCTTTTATCCAGCGAATAATAAGTGGATCAATGTTTAGAGCACGCATTTTCTGAATCAAGATGTCATGTGGAACCATATCAAACGCTTTTGAAAAATCAAAAAATAATATATCAACATCAAAGCCCTTATCAACTAACGAACCCCAGCTATTCTGGGCAATCAAGAGATTAGTGATTGTTGAGCGATCCCTTCGAAATCCATGTTGATTGTTACACAATAATTTGTTGGATTCTAGATAATCGCTTAGAATGCGGTATATTATCCTTTCCAAAACTCGACAGAATACACACGTTAGACTTATCGGGCGATAATTTTCAACTGAAGATGGATCACCTTTCTTCAAAATGGGCCTTATCAACGAAAGTTTCCAATTCATCGGGACACAACCGAAGTACAAGGAGGCGACACAAATCCAATATAGTGGTATGCCGATAACATCAGCGATATTCTTGAGAAATACCGGTGGTAAACGATCAGGACAAATAGAACCTGACGATTTAAGCCGCTTGAGCTCTAGCACTACATCATTAACAGAAAACATCTGAAGAATGTTTATATTCGATGGACAGTACGAGGCATTGGTGACGGAGGAGGATTTACGAACTCCTATGCAAAAATGTTGAGCGAAAGCATTCGCTATGTCATCATATTTAATCAATGTGCAACCATCAGTATCAACAAGTGAACCAATGTGTTTATTTTTGTTGTTGAAATTAGCATAATTGAATACGGATTTAGGATTATGAATTGACATTTGAGCAATTTTCTCTTCAAATTGACATTGTTTGAAGCGTTTAAGAAATGTGAACCGATTTCTGGCCTCTTTATACCTACAGTAATCAATACTATTATTAGAAAACAACTGGAATTTCATTTTTTTTTAATTTTAAAGCATTCCTTAACTCTTTGTCAAACCAAGGTTTATGGTGTATACGATTTGCAACGGTTTTACGGGGCGAAAATCGTATGAGTAATTCCATAAGGGTGGCTTCTAACTGATAGCATGCCTTATCAACCCCAACATAAAACGGACTGAGCCATGAAATACTTAATAGATTCTGACGCACAAGTTCGAAGTTAGTTTTAAAATAATTTAAAGAATTCTGTTGTAATCTACAAGCTGAAGGACGTGTAAAATCTGAGTAGAAATTGAGAACACAGTGATCTGACCTACCCAAAGGATCGGAGTACGTAACTTTGTGTATAATGTATTTATTCGATGTTAGACAAATATCAAGTAGCGATTGATTTTCTTGGGAAAATCGGGTAAATTTTGAAACATGTTGGGAAAGGTTTAGCGAGTTAATCATATCAAGAAATAATGATGTGGACGGACTACACACAGAAGATGTGTAGGTGTTCCAATCTACTGTCGCTAAGTTGAAATCACCAACTATAAAAAGATTTGGTTTGGAACCAAACTCTAGAATGTAATCGATCAAGCAACAAACATCTGAAGTGGGATTGCGATAGATTAAGCCTAAAGTCACTGAACCAAGGGTAGGAAGAGACACACTACCCCACAATAACTCGATTCCATCGGACGCTCGTACATCTAGCAATTTAAACACTAAACTATTATGCACATAGATAATCACTCCACCACCCTTGCAGATAGATCTGTCAACTCGATAAGATGTATAATTTTCAATCCAGATCTCAGCATCAGTAATTCTATCATGAAGCCATGTTTCAGTAATAGCAACTAATAGCGGATGCGAATTCTCAATGCGGAGTTTTAATTCGTCAATTTTTGGAAGAAGACTACGGGCGTTCGTATATAATAACAAACATTCTAAGCTTAAGGGTAGAGTCTGCTGAGCCATCGATATCGGTATGTATGACTGATAATCCTCGCTACGTCGCTCAAGAGCCGACCACAATGGGGAGGAGTAATGGACAATATTTCTTAAACATTTATTATCCACATATGAAATATTTGAAATTACCAATGACTTATGAGCGGCGGAGGAAGGATTGAATGATCTACCTGTAGAGGCATCCAATGTATTTGAGTCTTCCTCCGCACAACCTGAAAATTTCGAATTGTCAAGTTTGACTCACCAGCTTCAATACGAGACTTCAAACATTGTTTAGCTTCACGTAGAAGCTTACGTTCATTATTATACGCTGGTATAACGTATATAATAAGTTGGCACGTTTCGAAAATTTAAAACAGTTATTTACCCTAGTATTTTATAAATAGATTAATAATTCATATATCATGTGCTATAACAAAGATTATAATATTGAAAAAGATCGTCTTATACGTCTCCGATCTAATAAGTTATTAATGCTGGATAGGGACGTACAAATTAGATTAGATTCAATTAGACATTTTATATTCATTTGAATTTTTTTAAAAAAATCAACACTTTTAGTAAAATCGAGATTTACAAAATCCTTACTTTACGAATAAAATCATTATGATATAACGTACATAATAAGTTGACAGGTTCCTAAAATTTAAAACAATTATTTAACCTAGTATTTATAAATAGATTAATAATTAATGTATCATGTGCTATAACAAAGATTATAATATTGAAAAAGACTGTCTTATACGTCTCCGATCTGATAAGTTATTAATGTTTGAAAGGGATGTACAAAACGTTATGTCTACGTAAAACTGGTATTGTTCAGACCATGCTATGTATTAATTTAAATTCATTTGATTAGACATTTTATATTCATTTGCCAATAAATATAATTCATCTACCATTCAGTTACCAATCCATATGGTGTCGTTTGGAAAGCCCTTATTCCTCTGTTGTCATTGGACTTGTGTACAGAAGTCCTATGGCATCCACCAAACGCCTCCGGAAAGATTTAGAATGGTTCGCCTCTTACGAAAACTTAATCTTACTTGGAGGATTTAATATGCCACGTATAAACTGGTCTACTTATTTCCGTTTGAGCAGCTGTGATTGGGAATCTTCTGAACTACTTAATTTATTAAACGAGCTGAATTACTTTCAATACGTAAATCAAGACACTCGTTTCAGAGGCTCTTCTAGAAGTCTATTAGATTTATGTTTGTCTAACCATGATCTACCGATAAATATTGACTACATACAAGCTATAGGGAATAATGACCATTGCAGTATGTTAATTCTCTTTCCGTTCGTTCTGCCTTCCATAAACACTTGTCACAGCGAGCTCAACGTTTTCAAGGCTGATTATAGCGCAATCGGTAGGTAACTTGACCGCGTTGTTTGGCTTGACCCATTTGTGGTCGGATTGGAATGCGCATGGAGGTTGTTTCGAGATACTCTTGCTTCTCTTCTAGACAGATATGCGCCTTTACGTGCTTCACTCTCCCGTAAATACAATAATCCGTGGTTTGACGTGGAGTTAGGAAATCTTATTAAGGAGTGTAAGATCCTTTATCGTCAGTATTGTCAATCTAAAGAATAATATCAAATATATCGAAACGCAAGAAACAGATTTACGGCACTTAAAAGATCTAAGAAATTCTACTTTGAGAAATCACTCGTTCATAATATCAAGTATGAGCCAAGTTTATTTTTCAAATATTGTGCATCCAAAAATCGATCGAAACGCAAATGCTTTCCGTTACGTGTCAAAAATAAAGTAGTTGTCGACGATTGTATGGTCGCTAATACATTTGTAGACACATTCTGTCGTAGAATAGAAGAATCAATTACTGTACACGGTACCCTTCATCAGAAAAATAAATCATCTAACTTGACGTCACATATTTCTATCGCTCATGTATATGAGCAACTTCGACGATTAAAACGGTGTCATTCTGCTGGTCCTGACGGATTGCCATCCATCTTATTTAGAGAATTAGCTTTCCGCATTTGCGGTCCACTACATCGAATACTCATATTTCCCTTATGCACTCGACTGGCTAAAATCGATAGTTTGCCCCGTATATAAAAAAGGTGATAGGTCATGCGCCAGCAATTTTTGACCAGTTAGTCTGACATGTATTTGCTGTAAGGTACTAGAGCGTTTGATTTTATTACACATCAACCGCAATATTTCGATAAATAACATTTTACATCCTGCCCAACATGGATTCCGTTCGAGTAGATCAACATGTTCAAATCTTCTAATTGCTAGAGATGATTGGTCCAGTGCTTTTGATGCCGATGTCGACACCGACGTGATATTCGTGGACTTCTCGCGTGCTTTTGATACAATCAATCATAATATACTTATTGGCAAACTTATAGGACTACACTTTGATTCTATAATTGTTAATTGGATTCGTGCGTATTTATTAGATAGAACTGCAGTAGTCAGAGTAAGTGAGACTTTGTCGGATTGGACTTCTATATGTAGTGGTGTACCACAAGGATCGATTTTAGGACCAATTTTATTTAATATATATTAACGAACTCCCATCATAACTGCTGTCAAAAACGTTGTTGTACGCCGATGATCTAAAGATCTATCGCTGTGTTGTTAATGACCTTGACCGACAAATGTTACAGTCTGATCTCGATACATTTACGTTTTGGACAACTGAGAACTGTTTAAGTATTAATGTGACAAAATGTGCATACATGCACATAGGGAATAAGTTTTCGACAAATAGCTACTCAATTAACTTACAACCAATTCCTATGGTTCGTCAATATAGAGACTTGGGCGTTGTCGTTTCGGATGATCTAGGCACTTAAAAAATACGGAACAAATATGTGCTAGAGCAACTCGAATTTCCGGTATGATTTCCAGATGTTTTAGTAAATTAGAAATTGGGTTATTTAAACTTTTATTCACTACTCTCTGTTCAAGTGTTCTAAACTATTGTTCTCCAGCATCATACCCAGTTAACAAATCGGAAGAGTTTCGTATTGAACAGGTATTGCGACGTTCTTCTAAACGGGTAGCGGGCCTTCATAACCTTACTTATAAGGAACGGTTAAGTCGCCTTAATATGCCTTCGTTATCTTCACTTCGAGCACTAAATGACCTAGTTGTAGTGTGGCTTCGATGACCAATCCTGAGAATCCCGTTAGAAGTCTATTTCGTACGCGAAATGACTCAAGATTACGTGGACATCCACTTATGTTACAACGCTAACACTTGTGTAAAAAAAGAAACATTAATTTTGCCGTGCGTGTCATTCCAGCTTGGAACAGTTTACCGGCGGAAGTGGTGAAGCAAACAAACAGACGGATTTGTATCTACTTTGAAGAAACTGACTAATTTTTAATTACTTTGTTGTTAGTTTCCTTTTTATATTTTAAATTGTGACGGTGTCTATTGAGTCACGCTCGCTGACATTCTAGTAATAATATTTTTATTATATTTATTTATATTTTTATATTTTTAAAACAATTATTTAACTTAGTATTTTATAAATAGATTAATAATTAATGTATCATGTGCTATGAGAAAGATTATAATATTAAAAAAAACCGTCTTATACTTCTCCAATCTAATAAGTTATTAATGCTGGACAGAGATGTACAAATTAGATTAGATTGAATTAGACATTTTATATTCATTTGATTATATTTATTTATATTTTAATGTGATAATTTAAAAATAATAATCAGATGTCATCTTAAGTCAGTCGATAAGGCGTTGTGTCATTACTGAAATTACAGGACGATGGAATAAATACAAAATAAGTGGACAGGTGTATCAGCGTTGTATATCTTGGTGTGATATCTTAGTGAAAAACGTGTATGTAGACAACCAATTTATGGTCGTTTTGTAGCTTACGCATTTTTCTATAAAATTTAGTTGATTGAAATTAGATACGGAAATATCAAAATATATAACTAGTAATCCATAAGTTTATATGATACAATATCTAAATCAATTTCAGATTGGATCGTTTCACTCGTCGATCAAGCAAGGTTCGTCGCTTGGTTAATATTTTTTCGACTACAACCATAAACATGAAAGTTTCTCAATGATTAGCGGGTTTGATTATTAACCGATTTTCTATATAAATCAGATGAGCTAACTGAGTCTACGTATTTTGCACTATTTATAAATTTAAAATAATGCTAAGTAAAATTTAAATGATTAAATAATAAATAGTTATAAATAATAAATTGTTATAAGATTTTATATGATTAATATCAATTTAAAATTTAAAATTTAAATTCAAAATAAGTTATTTTTATGAATTGTCTTATAAATAGAAGACGATGATAATGATTATCATAACAATATTATCTTACCAGTAATAAGGATCATTGGTAATCGAAAGGAACCGCTATGCTATCAGGTTTCATCCCCTATTCATCAACCCATCATAGCAGCTGGGCCAAGTACATTCTAATAACGTATTTCCTCTGATTACATTTGATTATATATTTATTTTTAATAATATGTTTTAATTTATATATTTTACTATTTTCTGTCTAATTTTATTTTTATAGTAACCTAGTTTAAAATATGTATCTATTAAATTATTTGTTTTGTTTGCAAATTACACGAAGAAAATTAAAAATTACTCGGCGCTCGGCAAATTCTACCCGAGCGCCACGGAAGAAGAGTGTCAACGTCTTTTCCTCGACCAACATAATAGCGTGGTCAAATACATGCTAATGACGTATTTCCACTATGAAATTTAATTATTTAGTATTTTATTCTAGTACAAAGTATAATATAATATATTATAATATTTTAAAATATATTATATTATATAATCCTTATTTTTTTGAGTATCTTATTCCAACTGAGTATATTATTTACTTTTCATCCTTTAAAATTTGATATTTTTATTTATTTTTAATGATATTTCGATTAAATAATTATTTACGATTTTCTGTTTGATTTTATTTTTATAGTGACCTAGTTTAAAATAAGTATCTTTTAAATTATTTAAATAATTTTGAAGAAAACTAATAGCATTACATATTTTATGGCAATTCTTTAAAATTCATTATTTAATGCATTATATTTTATATTATATGGTATGCATAAATGATCATACCCACCATCCATATCCCATACAACTCTGCTTATTCGTAACTCTTCGTCTCATCGCTGTCGGTTCCCCATCTTTTATCAACTTCCATTTATTGGACTACACTCGCCCTACCTCTTCTCTATCGCTGCGCTCCCATATTCCCTCTTACTCCACGTTCCCAATAATTCTAACAACTACGGTCTCCGATCCTTCCTCTTCGCCGCCCAACTCGTCCGGAATCAGCTCCCTCTCGAAGTCCGCCGCACTCCCTCCTTTATCACATTCAAATACTTAATCCATGCCCACCTTCTCAACACATGACTTAGATTTTTTCGTGGCCATGTAAGCGTGCGCCGGCACGCATTTGCCACGTAAAAATAAATCTTTTTCTCATGCAAAAATATGTTTCTTGTAAATTTAAATATGTCATCTTTACGATATAAATTAATAGTAGTTTTAGTTAATGTTAATTTAATGTTCATATCTAGATATACACTTTCTTTATCATTAATATTGGTTTTGTTAAGAATAAGGCTTTCTGGATAAATGTGCTCACTAATTGAATAAAAATTATTAGAATTAAATACACATATATCATCAATGTATCAAAACATATATTTCATATATTTATATTGTTTAGATTTAGTTTTTACACAGTTATGAACAAATTCATATTCTATAAAGCTTAAAAACAAGTCAGCTATAATTGGGCTACTATTACCACCCATTGGAATACCTTTTACTGTCTAAATATAGATGTCCCTACTTTTAAATAATTTTGATTTATCAAAATATTTAAGGATTCTATTAATTTAATTAATACTAGTTTTAATTGATGTTAATTTAATGTTCATATCTAGATATATACCTTCTTTATCATTAATTTTGGTTTTGTTAAGAATAAGGCTACCTGAATAAATTTGTTCGCTTATTGAATAAAAATTAGTTGAACTATACACTTTAATAGTTTTAAAAAAGCTTAGAGAAAAACTTTCTTGAATCCAAATTATATTATTTTTCTAATGCAAGTTATATTATTTATTATTGATCCATAAAAATTTCCCGCTTAAGTGTTTAAACTTATTTTTTATATGTTGTTGATTTATATATTTATTTATTTTCTATTTAATTTTATTTTTTAAAGTATTCTAGCTTAAAATGAATATCCATTTAATTATTTAAATGGTTTTGAATAAAGCCAATATCATTACATAATGTTGCAATTCTTAAAATTTCATTATTTAATGTATTATATTTTATATTATATGGTATGCATGAATGCTCATGCAGAAATGTGTCTGGCAAAAAAAACATGCCAAAATAAGCAATTTATTGTTTAAGGGTTTGCTAACCCACATCTTTAATATTGATGCAGGCCTATTTTTAATATTTGTACGGACCTAATATTGTATATAGGCTTATTTTCATGACAAAATACGATAATTAAGCGTTGCTCTAAATTGTATTTTGATATAGTTTGCTAGCGTGAAATAGGTATCTTGATATTCAGCCATGTGTGGTTTGTCTCTCATATTGACATTCTCTTAATCGTACACGACACGTTAACATGCTTTGATCATTTCATAGTCAAGATATTATCTACAAATGATTAATCTGTCAAAGCTAATACAATTTTGTCCCATCAATTATCAATATTTGGAATTGTTTAATCACAAAGTTGTCAGATAATTAAACAATCTGTCTTTGCTTATTGTTAGTTAACGAAATGCTTTGTAACTTATATTAATTGAGTTTTTACCTGTTTCTTTCGTATCCAGTCGGATTTAAACTGAAGTTAACTTTTATTGTATTAAATAAGCTTTCATTAGATATGAAATATTTTCTTATTATCCCATTCAGTGTTTTAAAGTCTCCAGAAGGGCGGAAGGCCAGGGAACACAAATACTATTAAATTTATACAGCTCAGGTATTACAAAAAGTTAATCCAATTTAGAATTCGTTGTCGTGAAAACTATTTAAAAAATAAATAACAATTTTATCTAATCAGATTTTTGATCGAATTAGTGTTTTAATCTGATAATTATATATTGTACTCGGAGATGGCAGGAAGATCGCATCAAAATCTGCACAGGTATCCAGGAGTGCGTAGAAATTTCGATGCATATTCAAGTCACAAAAACCTTATTAATAACTATCTGCTTTATTATAAGAAAAAAATTAAGCAATCCGAACATGATGGACTGCAAAAATTAAAAAGTCCACCAAAGAGTGAGTTTGACTTGGCTGGTTCAGAGCATCGCTTTCTTTGGCATGATAAGGACGATGATAAAAGCACTTGGGAAGTGAGATTAGCCAGAAGATACTACGATCGTTTATTCAAAGAATATGCCATCTGTGACTTGAGTCGAGCGGAGAAAGATAAAGAGATAGGCATGAGATGGCGGACAGAAACTGAAGTTGTAACCGGAAAGGGACAGTTTGTTTGTGGTGAAAGAAAATGCAACAACGACATAGATTTGACAAGCTGGGAAGTTAACTTTGCTTACATTGAAAAAGGTGAAAAACGGAATGCCCTTGTGAAAATCAGGTTATGCATCGATTGTTCATTGCTAATGAAAACAACAAAAATTCATAGCACAGATGTAACAAGAACAGTCGACACGGATCAGATTCTTACGTCTGATCCATTAAAAGTAGTAGATAAAATCGAGGAAGCAAACGAGAAAGCAATTATAAGTAAAAATCCCGAATCTATATGGAAAGAAAGCAACTATGTGGATGACGAACAGTTGAGGCAAGACGCTATGGATAAATTCCTTGATAATTTGTTTTTATGATAAATATCATTTGAAACAAAAAAGAACAGCTATCGATATATTTGATAAAATTATTAGGATATATGAGCAATTATTATATGGATCGAGTTTAAAAGTCAAAAAATATCGAATTTATTGGAAATTAAAATACAGTGGAATTTAGCAAAAATCAAATATGGAATATTTGATTACTCAAAATATTAAATGAAAAGGTGTATAGAAGAATTTTAGTAGAAATTAATCAAAATATTTAATTAAATACGTACAGCGGAATTTTAGTAACATTCAAATTAAATATTGATTTTGCTTCGTTAAAAATGTTAAATTAAAAATCGTATAATGGAATTTTATTGGAAATTTATCAAAATGTTAAATTAAAAAACGTACAGTGATATTTTAGTTAAAATTAAATATCGAATGGGCTGCGTTAAAATATTTAATTAAAAACGTACAGTGGAATTTTAGTAAAAATGTAATATCGAACTGGCTGCGTTGAAATATTTAATTAAAAACGTACAGTGGAATTTTAGTAAAATTTAAACCGATTTTGCTTTGTTAAAATATTAACTTAAGAATTAATATTAATTAAACCGTTAATTAATTTACGATTGAATATAAATAGTATCATATCAACTTGGATATTGTTTTTGTTTATTAAACAATAAAATATAATTTCCAACGTCAAACATTTATTTTCTATGATTTGAAATGTCGTACTGGGATACAAGGTGCTCATGTAATAAACAAAGGAGGCGATATTTAAATGACGACATTTGCAAAGAAAATTTTAAATCTCATGTATAATTGTCCAGTTGTCTTGTTCCAGTTATAAACCAAGGATATTTTCAATTATATGAGATTCCACTCAAATTAGCCAGAAACATTTGTATTGATTTCAGATGGATTCGACAAGTCTTCCTCGATAGTCGATAAATATACACGATGCACATTTTAATTATTTCATAATGTGATCTAAATAATTTAATGTTCAATATTCTTTAACAGAATTTTAAAATACTGTCAGACCGGTTTAAATTGTGCTACTAGCAATATCGAAAGATCAAGTCGTTTATCTACACCCGAAAGACAATTTATGAAGTAGCTCAGAATACGGCATATTAGAAACGCCCAGGATGTGATAATTTTTTATTGATGTAAATGCTTTTAATAAGCATCGATTAATTTGTTCTTTGGTGATAAAGACAATGTCAAATTTATCGATTTGTTTTTAATTTGAAGTTGAATTCTTCCTAAATTCGATTAAATATGAAAGTTTAATTTAAATAGGTTTTGTTGAAGCAACCTTTTATTATTTATCAATTGAAGACTGACTTGTATCTGTAGTTCTTAACTTTATGTTACGTCCATATTCATATTATCTATACGATTTCATGTTAACTCATTAAGATCAATTATTTCAGCTGTGAAGTCCAATAAGATTTGCACTATCATGTATTGACGTATTGAAAGATTATCAACTGCGCACTAATTATGATTAATCCCATTAGCTGCAATTCCACTGTATAATTCGTTTGAATCATATGTAAACCGCTATGATCAGTTATAGTAATCTAGACCCGCTGCATCTATCTTATTTGACGGTTTTTGAAAACATTATACCGATGGGGTTCGAATGCACGTTCATTACAAGTTTATATTTTCGGGTTGACACAAAATAGTCTTTTGCTACTAGACATAATAAAAGCAGTATCTTATACAGAATATTTCTAAAGTAATACAAAAACTTAATACAAACTTGATTTATTAATAATCGATATTTATGAGTAATCACAAAATCGGTCTTTCAGGATCATATATGTTGTTTGAAGTCTTATAATGCAATTACATTTATAGATTATAGCCAAAGGTATTAATATTTATCAGCGAGATTAATGTAAAGGTTAAAAAATATAAAACACAAGATAACAAATTTACAATGCTATAAACTGAGTTATAGAATGAGTTAGAATTTTGATTCTCCTTTAAAACATAAAAATTGTTTTTTATTAATTCTGTATTAAAAAAATTATTATTCACTCGCAATTAAATACGCTCTGTTTGTGATTTGATTCAAAAGTCGCTTGACTACATTTACTCTAAAGAACTTCGATTCTTTATTATGTCGATTGCTGTCGACATCATCGCAAGATACCTAATGATATCTAAAGATATCTATTATAATCAGATCAGTTAACTGAATCTGTATTTTTAAGTACACATTTAAAAACGTAAAGGATACTCTTGTGCTCAATATTCTGTTATGCATCAGTCGAAGACAGACTTAGATCTACACGATCGTTCAATCAAATCTTTCAATTACAATTCAACTTAATCCTTCGTTGAAGACGCATCACATGAGACTAATGCAATAGAGAACTCCGTCAAACATCTTCCTGTTTAGAATTCTACTTATCAACAACATATTGGAATTGAGCGGCGTTTGACTTGCTGTAGATGACAAATGGTTCGCCCTAAAGCATGCTAATGATGATTTATCATATCACGCCAACACTTCGTCTGGAAATGAATGATTACAAACCTCTCCTTTGAGAAGTTGTTATAGGCTTCCTGGCAGTTTATCCACAGCTATTGCACCCCCAGTTGCAGTGTTCGTGTTTCTTCTATAGTACCCCGTCAATGAGAACGCTAAGGATATTACGAAGGTAAGACAGATGATCGTCAGGCCTGCTAATAATCAACGACAAAAAATTAGCCTTCCAAATAATCAACTAAGTGCAGTAAATCCTCCAAATCATCGACGGCCATCAAGACGTCGACGGCATAGTCTCCTTACTGTATCACTAAATGTTAATTCTTGAGTGCCGCAAGGATCATTCCATAACCCACTGCTCTTTATAATCTTTATGAATGATCTTCAACTTCGCTTATCATTCGTTCATCTATCTTTTCGGACGATCTAAAGATTTGGTCGATCATGAGAGGTCATGCTGATCGAGTATCGTTACAAAATGATATACACTCTCTGTTCAATTGGTGCGAATCTACTGGATTCGCAACAAAACGCGAAGTTTTTAATAATTTCTAAATCACAACGAACATCAATCTTCGTAGCCAGCGAGCTATACTATCGATCACATCCCAAAGTAGACTTTATTGTGATCTCTATAAATTGTATTATGTAACAAGTAATATTTTAATAAAGATAGACAATATTGATCTCATTCGAGAAAAGTTAATTTACAGAAAACCTTTAAATTAGGTTTAAGCTACAATATTTATACTTCAACTAGCAATTATCAGGATATGTTGTCATGACAACATAATTCTTTAACAAATAATATAATTTCTCTATTTAAAAGATAATATGATTTTTCAAATTATCTTGTTATATTTAATATATTTCACAGGTTTGTTTGCTTTTGGGCTCGTGAACACTTGAAACACTTATTATCGATTATTATAACCATTTGTAACTTTAAATTCTAACTGTGTGGTCTCTTTAATGATTTCTTAATTCATCATTTTTGAATGTTACAGCCTTGACTGTTTTAATATCACAGCGTCTTTTAATTAAATGCGAAGTTATAATTAATGCATCGTTGCTATGCGCCTAATTTATTTATTTGGATGAACGATTTGCTTACCAAATTATCAATGAAATATATTACCGATTGTTGTACCCGATACCTACGTAGAATATTGGGTCTTATGTTAATATTGCATCATAATCATTTTGCCACATAGCAGCATAAATTTATACAAACAAATTAAATTATTTGAAATTTATGAAATTTTCATTAAGGATGCAACTGTATAAATTTGTCGAAATTGCAATAAATACAATTTGAAACATTTAAAATTGATAATCGAAAAAGAAAAATTGACTCAAATGAACAACATGATTAAATGCAAAAATGAAATTGATTTTAAACGTAAAAAATTAGAGAGAAAAAATAAAAAAAGTCGTAAAAATATCTAAATGTTAACATCAGGAGAAGATAAAAGTATACAAATAATAAACTAAAAAATATGAATTTTTAATTTATATCTAACTCTATATGCATCGCACTTGTTCGCGAAACTCAGACTACAATTACAATCATCATTTTAGTCAGGTTTTAGAAACAGCTACGTCATGCAGTTCTTTCCTAAAAGAACTTGATGTTTATAAATATGTAACTGAACTAACTAGTCTATTATCAGTCTATGGGACTATACTTGAATTAAAGGTGTCAACAATCTCAACAGAAAGTAGGATTTCTAAAATCTAAATTGATAATTCATCATTAGTATTTTGACAAAATTATGGCCAACTTAGAAAAAAATAATAAAACCAAATTGGAAGAATTTTATATTAAAATTTTCACCTGTTTCTCACATGCATTATTGCTATGAAAATGTTTTTACTATTTTTTCAAATATTTAGCGCAAGGTTAAAATAAATGAAAATTAAGCGACATGAGGCAAATATAATTGCTCTCTGGGCTTGTTCATTGGTATATATTGTGTATCCCGATTTTATACCAGATAATCCATGATTATATAAGTCAATTGTACAAACCAACAGGAGATATATTTTAATAATTTATGTAATTTAATGTTTTCATGGCATTTGCTTGGTACATTTCATTTTAATTTTATCTAAAAATTATTAATTAATTAAATTTAATCTGATTTGATTTTGTCGATATTTTTAAACTCGCTACACAGAGACAAGAATATCTGTCACTGTGTCAGATAGTGTTAAACTGTGCTCTGGGAGCTAATTAGCTTCAGTTTCATAATTGTAGATGTTGCCAAAAACCTGAGTTCGATTACATGTAGAGCAGACTTCCTTATCACTCCTGGACGAGCTGATGGTAACCGGCAGCACTCATCAATAGGGTGAACTACCATCAGTCGTTTCGGCTGCCTTGTGATATATTTAAAGGCATCTCCGAGAAATTGCTATATATAAACAATCATATATAATTTGTTGTTACACCTGCCCTGGGACAAGAAATTGTGTAACAACAAATTATATTTTATATTTTCGTACACTTTAAAGTGTCCCTGTTAAAAGACATTTCTATTAAAAGGAATTTAGTGCCTGATGTGTGGTTAAACCGCAATACGCACTGCCATACACAGAGCTTATGCTAAATTCCCTCTGATGATTCATATTGGGGGTAGTTATGTTTTTCGAGCTTTAAACACTGTTTAAGCGTGTGTTAAGGTACCTATGGATGATTATTGAAGTCACTGTACTGATGAGCTCCGTTAGAGCGAAACGCGTCTACTGTTGTGGAAGTTTGTCGTCACACATATGATGACTGGGCATACGTTGCGACTTTGAATATTGCGAGAATAATTCGATTCTATTTCTTGGTCTGATGAAGTTATACAGAATGCTGCCTGGTGTTTATGCCTCCTCGTGAGGAAAACATAGTCATATGTATATAAAGAAAATTTATAATTGTTCAAGCTAATTACAATTAATTGACAAAGCCTAAAGAGACGAAGCATTTTTGAAATAATTTGTCTGCAATCTTTAGTGTTTCTTCTTTATATTAATAACATATATCTAATAGTAGTGCACGGATGTGCTGAGTAGACAACGGTCAAGGATTTCTTTCGAAATACGGCATTTATACTAAAAGGTGTTGCTTGATATACTGGACTTAGTTTCATGACTTTCAATCACCATGTCACTTCTAGACGATCAATGAGTATCCGGCAACACTCATCAGTAGAATGAAATACTCACTGGTCGTTTCGGTTGCCTGTGTGACATTGTGAATAAAGGCATTTCCGACACTGCTTAATTGTCGTCTGGGGCTTACGCTCTTTATATATTACGCTCTATTATATTGCATAATAGTAGAATAACTAGTCAATAGTGCAAAACCAGGATTATAAGACGTTTCGCTCCTTTATGGACTTCATCATTTGTATAAGAAAATATTTATAAGAAATATCATTTATATTTGTCATTTATAAGAAAAGAATTCTTTCAACCATATATATAACGTTTTGTAGAAAGGCAATCGTATATAATGCTTCATTTTATTTCTAGACCTGTGCGGTACTTCTCCGTGTTCACAATACGTTCCGTTCTACGGTCGCAAAGTTTCTCATAACGAAGTGCTGAAGACTTTATACAATGAGGGAGTAGACGATTGCAAATTTTTATGCTCATATACAAAACTATGCAGGGTGATCGAATACCATATACAACATAGGATATGTAGATTTTTTACCAAGAAAGCTATTGGTCAAACTAAACAAGATCGTTCATTTAATACCTACTACAAAGCACATTGTAAATGTAAGTTTAATATTTTGACATTAAAATATCAAAAATATTTGATTTAAAAATATCAAATATTGTATCAAATATTAATATAAAATATAAATATTATAATATAATATAATATTAATAAAAAATTCATAATATAAATTATGAAACCCCAGCTTTTCATTAAGTGTTTGTTTGTTAAAATATACTGTTCTTACTTTATTTTATACTTATTTTAATATTATTTTACTTTAAGAATTTAAGTTAAATAATATTATTAATAAAATACTATTATTATAATATTATTTACTGATTATTATAATAATCAGTAAAACTGATTATTTAATTTCAAAACTAAATCTGCTGATGGAGATTGATAAGGTAAAATATACGAGGGGAGGAGATATGTTAGTTTGACATGGGACGACCCACATTACTTTGAACATTATTATTTAATTTTAATTTAATATAATTATTCAAATACCAAATCTGCTGATGGAAACCATTTCTATTTTTTGTAAAGCTGCTGATTTAGTAGAAACAAATTGATCAATGAATTTAATAAATCATGAGGATCAACCTTTTTTATATTCGACTGTCTAGCATTTACTAAATCATCCTATTTAAAATTTACAAGCACAACAAAAATTTCTTGACAAGAAATTTCTTGACAATATTTTTCCTGACAACGACTTGTCCGGGTGTCGGGTCGTGGATGCAGTGTACGAACCGAACTACTCTAGACATCGCGATCTTGTGCGATGTTTGATCTCTCCACCGGTATCGAGGTCTACCTCATGGTCTTTATCTAGAGACATTTATATTAAAGTATATTTTATGTGTTCGTTATTTATATTACTATTTCTACTTATTATAAATCGACTTCTAAAGGAGCCAAAGCTAGTAGGGAAACATCAAATCCTAGACAACGGTCAAGGATCTCTTTCGAAATACGGCATTTATACTAAAAGGTGTTGCTTGATATACTGGACTTAGTTTCATGACTTTCAATCACCATGTCACTTCTAGACGATCAATGAGTATCCGGCAACACTCATCAGTAGAATGAAATACTCACTGGTCGTTTCGGTTGCCTGTGTTGTCAATGTTTATTCATATCTAGATATACACCTTCTTTATCATTAATATTGGTTTTGTTAAGAATAAGGCTTTCTGGATAAATGTGCTCACTAATTGAATAAAAATTATTAGAATTAAATACACATATATCATCAATGTATCGAAACATATATTTTATATATTTATATTGTTTAGATTTAGTTTTTACACAGTTATGAACAAATTCATATTCTATAAAGCTTAAAAACAAGTCAGCTATAATTGGGCTACTATTACCACCCATTGGAATACCTTTTACTGTCTAAATATAGATGTCCCTACTTTTAAATAATTTTGATTGATCAAAATATTTAAGGATTCTATTAATTTAATTAATACTAGTTTTAATTGATGTTAATTTAATGTTCATATCTAGATATATACCTTCTTTATCATTATAGATTTATAGATTTAAATATGTAATCTTTACGATAT
Source organism: Pomphorhynchus laevis (assembly GCA_012934845.2). NCBI lineage: Eukaryota > Metazoa > Acanthocephala > Palaeacanthocephala > Echinorhynchida > Pomphorhynchidae > Pomphorhynchus > Pomphorhynchus laevis. The sequence goes on along the minus strand of WNNJ02001344.1, from coordinate 44,889 downwards.
AAATTAATAGTAGTTTTAGTTAATGTTAATTTAATGTTCATATCTAGATATACACCTTCTTTATCATTAATATTAATTTTATTGAGAATAAGGATACCTGGATCAAAATTGTATCTCAATGAAAAAGTATTTCTCTTTGTTGTATCAATATTATTACTTTATTACAATTTGAAAATATATTCGCATGATAAATTACTAAAATATAATGAGATATATAATATATTAAATATATATTAAATATATATTAATAATGCATTATAATATATAAAAATTATGTAATTTTTTCACTACTCATTTTGAACATATGATTTAGAATGCGTGTATAAAACTGAAATTAGGCACATTAATGAGAACACTGAAAGATAACTTATGTTTCAGTTCATGAAAACTCATGAAGCATATGCCAGTTCTTGCAATTGTTTTAAATGATAACAAAAGTAAACTGCAGTCTAAGATAATGATCATTATCATCACTGAAATAATGTTTTTTTGTATGGAGCAGAATTCCTAACCATAATAAAAGAATTTAAAAAGGGGAATTCGATTTTAAATCGAATTCTACTTCTTTAATTAAATAATTCCACTTATTTAATTCCCGGATACTTAGCGCGAGATGATGGCCAACGACCACATGGTGCGACCCTTATGGCACAGGAAGCTGGCCGTATACTTGTTTGGGATTTTACTCGCCCGAACACCCTATTATATTAAATATAATATATTAAATGAAATATATAATATATTAAATGTATATTAATAATGCATTTTAATATATTCACACATCAAATCAGTTATCTGAGTATGTATAAAACTAATAATAATAAAGGTTTTATTAAAAAACAATACATAACGACATAAATAATGACAACAAAATAGTTATAATGTCAATGTCAGATAAATGAACTGCATCGTGAACTTGACATGACAGTCTCCAACACTATACACAAAGAGACCCCAAATCCAAAGGGATCTGAGCCCTCCAACCGATCCAGCACGCCGCTTTCCGACTAAACCACCCGGGGTCTTTCACCCCCCCCCGAAGAGTCCAGTCGGCGCGAACTATGATGGGTAAGCGGGAGATGAGGAGCTTAAGAAATCTTAGTCTTTGCTCTGAGGGACGTCCTCTAGAAAAGAAGACTAATCCCGAGATAGCCCAAGTACCCCAAAGGCGCACTTGAGTTTTCCCATTTAACGACAGATGTTGGGCCAGTTTCAGAGCCTAACTAATTATCTTCAGGATAAGTTTTAGTCTATCCAGGTCGGCTTTCGCCGACCAGTTCACCGAAACGGTGAACCCCATGTATAAAAAGAAACGGCTGATGTTAGAGACAACGTCCTTGCACCTGCGTCCAGAGAACAGGGATGTGGTGTCACCATCGTACACCACTAGACGTTGATCACGCTGTTTAAATATTTTGAAGAGATTTATGGAAGCAGCAAGATACAAGATAGGAGAAAGAGGGGAACCTTGAGGCACACCCGTAATAGGGTAGAACTGACGCGCATCAGGGTCGTCTTCATAATAGCATCGCTGGGTATACAACAGTATCTCCACCCTGTTAACAATTCTCGCAGGCAACTCGAGGGACCTGAGAGAAGAGATAACAAAAGGAATGGAGATGCGGTCAAATGCAGCAGAAAAGCCAAGGAAAACAGCCACAGCAAGTTGATGACTATTCTCCCGACAAAACTGATGCACTTCACCTACTGCAGAATGGACCGAGCGACCCTTGACGAACCCATGGAAACCAGGAGGGATTAAATTTCGCCTACTTAAATGATCGCGGATTCTACGCGCAAGCGCTTTCTCGTAGATCGATACGAGGGAATTTTGAATCGAGATGGGTCGCAGGTCTTTAGGACATGAGACCGGATATTTCTTTGGGATAAAGATTCTACGACTAATGTAGATGCTAGCCACATCGGATGGGGTGGCTAATAACATTGTGACGGCCACCTTCCTTCTTTGATCGGCTGTCAAAAGCTGACAGACCCGAGAAGAGAGTGGAGCGACGGTTTTGGAGGTGCCCGGAAGAGGCCCCCAGGCTTTGAGTATATCTGGAACGGATATATCTCTACTCCTGAAGTCTCCCCAAGGCGGGATTGGTTGCGGTGATTGAGTGGCTCCATAGTTATGTAAGGAAAGTGACTCCTCCAAAACTCTATCAAGACCAATACTTCCGATCCACCCGGATGCTCTATCCTTCCAACAAACAACCTTCTCTTTCTTAAATATCTTCCAGAAGGAAGACTGAGAAGGGTTAAGACGAGCAATGCTCGACTTATCCTTACTCAGCTGGAACCAGTATCTGGTACGCCAGTATTCTTTCGAGAGAGTCTGTTTGGCCGAAGATGAGATGTCAGGGAGGTGCAGCAGTCTGGCCAGGACCTTGAGTTTTGTCGGAGTGGGGCTGAAAATGCGACCTTTATAGGTAGTCGATAAAAACGCGGTGGCTTGCGAAGAGAGATAGGAATTAAATTTGGTTAAACTTTCAATGCCAATTCGGGGGAAGCGTTGGATAGCTGCTTGGAAGAAAGCCACTCTGATAGGATCAAAGTGGAATCTTCTACGAAGCAGGGAATCCTCTTCTATCCGCCAACGAATCAGGTCATGAGAGGTGGACAGATGTTGCCGCGATTGCTCCGTGCAGAAGGGTTTAAGCAACCACTTCTCGTGGATCAATAGTAAGTCGAGGAGAGAATTCGTTGTGCAATGAAAGGAGAGGGACGGTGGTTTATGAATAAGATAACCATTCCTGGCTCTGCGGAGTGCTGCATTAATCCAACGACCAGTTCTGTCGTTGAAGTCACCTAGTACCATGTCATAGCCGCCATCAATTATCCCATCCAGGAGGTCACGGTTCTTGTGAATCTCCCCCGGACGAATATAGACGGTGGCTAGACTGAGGCGTTCACCGTTCTTAACGAGTGAAACTACTAAGCAAGATAGGGCTGGACAGGAGTAGTTTAAAATGAGGGAGGATCTTAAGGAGCATTTAACTAAGGTCAAGAGTCCTTGAGATGAAGAGGAGTGAGGGAGGGGGTATGTACGGAGTATAGTGGGAATAAATGTGCTTAGGGATAAATCGAGTAATGTCCTGGGGGAGACGGATAGACCGTGTCTCCTGAAGGACTATAACATCTGCGTCTCTACCAGATAGAAGCCTAAGGGCAGAAGCACCTCCCGAATTCCACTGAAGAATATTCAGTAAAAAAGGCTCGGGCTTACTCACCATTGTGCAGACCAGTTAGACGGGAGCTGGCGGCCTAGACAGAGCTAGGAGTGGAAATGTTTCCCTTCCCATCACTAACCCCGCCATTAGCCAGTGCCCCCTGGGCATTATCTTCATTTCCCTGTGTGGCGTCTGTAATATTGCCATTCAGGAGTTTACCCACCTTGGGCGGTGAGATCGGATGAGCAGATCCACCCCTTTTTTGGATTTGGGACAGGTCTCTACTTGAGCGATGGTAGGGGATTGAAATAATGCGTTTACAAGCGGCTTGATAAGGTTTTCCATTTGGTTTAGAATCATTTTCTTAGAATTGTCTATAAGAAACAGAATGTCCGCATTTGACATTCTATCCGGAGGATTCGATTTAGCTACGTCGGAGAACGAGGATTTGGTTGCTGCAGATGGACGAACAAATTTATTTATGTATCTACTAAAATGTTGGCACTTGCGAGACCAAGACGGATGTCCTAATCCGCAGTTGCTACAAGTAGGGTTCGCTTTGCATTTAGAGTTATTTGTCATGTCGGAGCAGGAGACACTGCTGCATACACCACACAATGGAGGCGTCTTGCAAGTGGAGGCCAAATGCCCCCACTTATGACATTTATTGCAGTGAGGATACGTGAGAAGATCTACACTGATCAGCACACACTTAAGATTATAACCAATAAACGGATTAACAATAACCAATTGACGTTTATTAACCAATAAACGGAGCATTCTTACACATGACCTCACCAGTGTCCAGGTCAGTGTTCGCAAATGCGACCGGCAATGGGTCGCCTGATTTGGATTTTAATTGCCTTACTGATGTAAGTTTATATGTTTTCTTAAGACTGTTGATGTCAGAATCGTCGGGGAATAACGGAAAATTAGTTATTTTAATTGTAGCTTGGATAGGTTTATAGTTAAAAGTTCCGAGATGTGCGAGATTCTTAGTGAAAAAATCCATATATTGCTTAGCAATGTCGCTAGATGAAAAAGAGACTCTTAGAAGATTGTCGCCTGTCTTGACAGACTTAAATAATATGCGAACAGGTTGTTTATTAATGAATTCACGTAGAAATGTATTAAATAATAAGTGGCGTTCAATCGGTTTAATTCCTGAGATTAGTAGTAGATTTTTCAGTTTAGGCACCGGGGGGAGCTCCCCTGAGTTACGAGAATCAGACATCAAAACTTCAGTTACCTTATTATCAGCAGATTTATCATCGTTAACTTGAAAATTACCCATACCTGAGTCAAAAATCCTTGAAAATTTGAAAGAATTTGCATTTGCATGGAGCTTTGAAGCTCCGACGTTGTAATTTTTTCACTACTCATTTTGAACATATGATTTAGAATGCGTGTATAAAACTGAAATTAGGCACATTAATGAGAACACTGAAAGATAACTTATGTTTCAGTTCATGAAAACTCATGAAGCATATGCCAGTTCTTGCAATTGTTTTAAATGATAACAAAAGTAAACTGCAATCTAAGATAATGATCATTATCATGACTGAAATAATGTTTTTTTTGTACGGAGAAGAATTCCTAACCATAAAGAATTAAAGAAGTGGAATTCGATTTTAAATCGAATTCCACTTCTTTAATTAAATAATTCCACTTCTTTAATTCCCGGATACTTAACGCGAGATGATGGCAAACGACCGAATGGTGCGACTCTTACGGCACGGGAAGCTGGCCGTATACTTGTTTGGGATTTTACTCGCCCGAACACCCTATTATATTAAATATAATATAATATATTAAATGAAATATATAATATATTAAATGTATATTAATAATGCATTATTATATAATATATTCGCACATCAAATCAGCTATCTGAGTATGTATAAAACTGAAATTAGGCATATTAATTTAAATTAACATGAATTTAAATTAACTAGATATATGAACATTTGCAAAATGTTAATTGTAGATTTAAATATGTCATTTGTACGATATAAGTTTATAAACTTTTAATTGTTTAATTAAATTAGTAAATGTTTTTAATTAACTTTTCTTATTATATAAATTTTGATTTATTAACTTCTATAAAGGAGTTTTATCCATTCTTTTGTCGCTACATGACGACACATCGCTACTAGATCCTCTGTCTACCCGTGTACATAAATTCTTTACTTCAGTAATTACGGCCATTTTTAAATCGTAAATTCAAAAGTGTGTCACTAAGCCACTCTTTTTGAGTTTACATCCAATATTTTAAACAAATCAGATCACTTAACTGGAGCTGCATATTTTGTCCTATAAAAATAAAAATACCTTAATCTTAAAACTAATCCTGTATACCAACATTTTTATGAATTGCTTAATAAGTTGTTATATACCATAAATGCTATCAAGTGGAACTACTATGGCATCCCGTTTCGGCCACTGTTTCTTGACCCAACATATCAGTGGGGCCAAATACATGTCAATGAAGTAATAAATTAATATAAAATGCAATATAAATAGGTAATAGGTAATTAATATGTAACTTAATTAATATGTAATTATTAATATGTAATTTTTTACTATCCATGAAAGGTCTTCACTTTAGAGTTTAATCTAATGATTTACAAATCTTGCTTAAGATAAGATATCAAGCAACGAATTTTTAATTTTGCATATTTAATAAAATATTTATTTATGTTTTGATACGATTGCAGTTCTTTTAGCTATTTTGGCGTTGAAACATCCAGAGGTCAAAACAAACTGTACCTATAGACTGTTTCCACGTAGAGCTGTTGCCGAGCGCAATGTTGTGATTAGGATGCAAGGTCCACTAGTATCTGCACGAGTTTGTAAAGCACACTGTAATTCAGCAAAACGTTGTCTTGGATTTGTATATGCCGGAACAAGATTAAAACATGGAGATTGTCTCCTGCTACGATCAACAAAGCCGTTAGTTGACACTTTCACGTACGATCTTTATGTGAAAAAGCATTGCGTTATAGATGAAGTCATTCGTAAGTATTGATATTTTAATATTTAAAAGGATAAATAAAACATGTAAGAATTAATCCATATAATCGCTTTGTACATGATGTGTACTCGATTAGATTAATTCGTCTTCAGTAGATATTAATCAACATCCTAAAAGTCGATAACATATTAAATTCGTTAATTGGTTAATTAATTACATTTTCTTTGTCACTGAATAGTAAAAACAACATGTATTAGACGTCGTTCTAAATATTTTAGATGATTCTGAATTATCGACGGGATGATTAATGATTTTATATCATTTTTGAATTCGCTATGTCGGGTTATGGAAGAGGAACCGAAAATCTGAAATTGATCGAGATATCGTATTGTATTAACCTATGGACTACGTACTATAATTTATTTAAGATTATATTGTAGCCGATATTCGCCTACGGACTTAGGGACGTCCAAGTGACGAATAATGTTTGCGTCTATTTGATCGGCGAATGAAAATAGTTTATATGAAATTGATTGAGATTGTATTATGTTAACATATAAATTACGAGTTATATAGTTTGACATTTCCGTATCCAATTTCAATCAACTAATTACATGCAAATTGTCTATTAAAAACTTTCTTGGCCTATCTTCTAAATTCATCCGACCTCAGTAAGTTGTATTTACCCAAATTAGTCTGTTATCAATAAACTAGTGACATAATTCTTTTCCAGAAACTTCCGCTTGTAAAAATTACGTAGAACAATTTATAATCAAAATCATATTCGCTGATCCGTTAATACCATGATCCACTTCGATGCTGCTATAATGAAATCATTATAGCAGTACTGATGTCCCGAAATGACAACAAAAATTGCCGAAAAGGCCGAATTACTAAAACGATTTTTGTAATGAAAAGATAAATTATGGAGATAACTAATACATTTTCTAATTATGAAAATCAAATTATCTTCTTTTAATTTCCTTTATTTTCAACATTAGATTATAGCAAATTCAATTGAATTACTATATCTAATCAAATTAATTTAAATTAATACATTACATGATCTGAGCAATACCAGTTTACGTTGATTTAACGTTTTACATATCCATTTTAAACATTAATGAACTATTAGATCGGAAGCATATACTACAGTCATTTTTAAGAGCACATTCAATATTATAATCTTTATTATAGCACATAATATATTAATTATTATTCTATTTATAAAATACTAAGTTAAATAATTGTTTTAAATTTTCGTAACGTTATATCGGAACATGATATATATAAAATTTATTATAATATCTTTTAAAATGTTTCATTGTAAGAAAAACATATAAGAATTATCATTAAATAAAAGAAATTTCCTTGTGATTGCCGCCCAACATGTGTTTGCCTCAATTTAAATTATCACGTAAAAAATATTGTCTACAGCTTACGCTTATAGAAAATATTATATATGTCTAAAAACGGCGTCAAACAATTATTAAAGATAATATTGCAGCAAATAATAACCAAGCGACGAACCTTGCTTGATCGACGAGTGAAACGAGCCAATCTGAAATTGATTTAGATATTGTATCATATAAACCTATGGATTACTAGTTATATATTTTGATATTTCCGTATCTAATTTCTATCAACTAAATTTTATAGAAAAATGCGTAAGCTACAAAACGACCATAAATTGGTTGTGTCTACATACACGTTTTTCACTAAGATATCACACCAAGATATACAACGCTGATACACCTGTCCACTCATTTTGAATTTATTCCATTGTTATACACTTTCCGTAATGACACAACGCCTTATCGACTGACTTAAAATGACATCTGAATTGTGAAGCTAAAAATTTATTGCCCAATTTTAAATTAATACTTAAGAATATAAATAAATATAACAAATGAATATAAAATGTCTAATCAAATGAATTTAAATTAATACATAGCATGGTCTGAACAATACCAGTTTTACGTAGACATAACGTTTTGTACATCCCTTTCAAACATTAATAACTTATCAGATCGGATACGTATAAGACAGTCTTTTTCAATATTATAATCTTTGTTATAGCACATGATACATTAATTATTAATCTATTTATAAATACTAGGTTAAATAATTGTTTTAAATTTTAGGAACCTGTCAACTTATTATGTACGTTATATCATAATGATTTTATTCGTAAAGTAAGGATTTTGTAAATCTCGATTTTACTAAAAGTGTCGATTTTTTTTAAAAAAATTCAAATGAATATAAAATGTCTAATTGAATCTAATCTAATTTGTACGTCCCTTTCCAGCATTAATAACTTATAAGATCGGAGACGTATAAGACGATCTTTTTCAATATTATAATCTTTGTTATAGCACATGATATATGAATTATTAATCTATTTATAAAATACTAGGGTAAATAACTGTTTTAGATTTTCGAAACGTGCCAACTTATTATATACGTTATACCAGCGTATAATATAATAATGATTTTATTCGTAAAGTAAGGATTTTGTAAATCTATATTTTACTATAAATGTTGATTTTCTTTTCAAAGCGATGAATCAATTTGCAATAACAACCAGTCATGTACATTTTACAACCGAAACTAAGGCACCGCAAGACTGCTTCACGGTACTTATAAGTGGAAACAATACTGAAGACGACAAATATCGTTACATATGTTTGCCTGCTTAAAATTAAGGATGTCACCGTATTATATTTTACCGCTCATGTAATTTTTTTTCGTTTAATAATTGTATCATTAAATATTAATAGAACAATCACATTTTGATTCAAAAAGAAATTCCCTTGTATTTTGTCTACTGCTATGCTGAAATCTAGAATAATATATGTTTCGATATATTGATGATATATGCGTATTTAACTCTAATAATTATTATTTAATAATTTCAGTTCAATTGTAAAAATATTGGCTAATTGTGTGCTCCATAAAATATAAATTTGTTAATAACTGTTGAAAAAATAAATCTAAACTATATAAAGATATGAAATATTTGTTTAGATAAATTTATTTTATTTATTCAAATACATGCCAAAACCAAAAGGCTATTCGGACAGAGTTCAAGAAACAAAAACCAAATAGTCAATAAACGGAGCGGTGAATATCGTAGATAAATAGAATAGTTCAGAAGAGATGCTGAATGGCAACATTGTTCACCTATCCATATGCAGCATCGAGATTTAAACGCGCTCAAGTTAGGGACAGCAGCTGCTTCCTGGATCATCGAATTTCATTAAATTCCTCGGGCAGCGAATTACAATTCCTTCAAGACAATATTTCCAATATAGTACCTAAGAATTTCAGATGGGCGATCAAATTGCATAAAAACACATTTTTTAGCATTTGACTGTAATCCAGTAGATTCGCACCAATTGGACAGAGAACATATATAATATCGTAACGATACTCGATCGGCAGGACTACTAATTATCGACCAAATATTTATAGATTATCGGCAAAAGCTAGATGAGAGCATGTTAAGTGGAGTAGCATATTATTCATAAAGATTATAAAAAGCAGTTAACCAAGGACTGAGCCTTGCGGCACTCCAGAATTAACATTTACTGAGTCATAAAGCACACATCCGACACAAACTCTGAAAGATCTATTCGATAGAAATTACCTGACTCACTCATAAATATATGAATGGAGTCCATAGTGATACAGTAAGGAGACTATGCCGTCATATAGGTACTGTATCAAATGCATTTCGAGAAATCATGGAAGACTGTATGAACCTAAAACCCAGAACTCAGAGCATCTGTCCATTTTTCAAGCGCAATTAGTAGATTAGTTAGACATAAACATGCAATGCTAAAACCATGTTGAGAATCAACCAATATATAATTACAGTTGAGATGATATCTGATTCTACTAGCAATAAGTCTTTCTAAGAGTTTGCAGAATACATAGGTCAAACTGATGGGTCGAAAGTCCGCACAAAAGCTAGCGGGTTGCTTTTTTGGTATGGGTACCACAATTGCACATTTCCAACAATCAGGAATCCAAGATGTGTCCAAGCTATATCTGAAAAGTAGAGTTAAATCATTACACAGTACGGTAGCTAGGGTTTTGACTAAGAAGGGGGCAATATTATATGATCCCAGATATGCAAACGGATCGAGCTTCATAACCTCGTTCAACACCTTATCAACTCTGAGTTGACGAACGCAACACCGATGTGCAATCGGAACACTTCTAACTAAAGTCAAACTTGTTGTCAGTAATCAAAACTTTCACCGAGAAGCTATCAGCTAAATGTTGAGGCGATATAGAGACGGTTCGGTTAAAGTCTCCGCTGACGTATGAATTGAGCAATTGTGGTGACAAGAGTTCTGTTATTTCTTGCATATGACCAAAACCTTCCTAGCGTTCAAAGATGCATCCTGGCGACAACCCTATTCGTACGAATGGATTTTATGAAATGTTAGCTTATTGCATAAGTTCCGAGAGTCAATGTGTAGGCACGTTTGGAAGATGGAGAGCGCCTAAACTTGCGCCATAATTTTTTGTAGAAACCTAATGGCATCAAGAAGTTCTCTATCCAACCAAGAAGAATGGCCAACTTGTAGGCACGTAGTAAAGCAAATATGTCTGAAATACGTTTCAATTTCTCAAGAAGATCAAAGGCTACTGGAACATTCGAACCAAAGTGAACATGAACACTATCTCAGATTCCCTTTAGGAAGTTTGCAACTAGTTGACTAGCATCAACACCTACCCAACAACGTTTTTTAAATTGGAGTTTTGAGACGCTCTGCTGAATACCGATAGTAGCATAGAGAGTACACAGTGATCGCTATTGCGGATTGGTTGGTTAGAACGAACCCCTGAGACGTCTATTAAACACTTCGTAAAGGCCAAATCGAGTATAGAATGCGTCCCTGCCACACAAGTAGATGTTTAGCATGTTGAACGAGTAGCATTTAAAGTAAAATAAAGTTACTCAATACTTTCCTAATTTCGTGATGTGGTTATGAGAAGCTACTTTCCAAGTCTATGTGAGGGATGTCACCTAAACGTATAATCAGAAGTCACCATTGGTAACTTTTATGTGGCATTTGAAGTCACCTAAAAGTATAATCAGAGGATACGAAGATAAACTCAGCAAATTTTTAGTTTAAGAGAGTCAAATCTTAATTCACAGGACGGATAGCGATACAGGATCCAGAATCGAGATCGCTTACCATTTCCCAATGTAAAAGAAGGACCTTCAAACGTCAATCAAATCTCGCCGTGAAAAACGTGAATAGCTTCGGTACCATGAGACTATTTCGCACATATTCGGCTACCATGACTAATAGTTTACCACACAAGCGATCCGACCGTATTAGAAAATAGTTAGGAATGGCAACATAATCATTCGAAATGTTGGCATTTAGCCATGTTTCGGTCATACAAAATACGTCAAAACGTTTTGACGGTACTAGGAATTTAACTTCAGAGAACTTAGCCAGAAGACTGCGAACATTTGAATAACCGACTAAATGTTCGTATAATGGCAAACTGACACGCTCGATAACGCTTCCGAAGTCAACAAGTTCACCTGTAAATAAACCAACACTACTATATATGTCTACAGAAGTAAGGGTTTCCACCGCCGGACGCCACTTGACCACCCGAAAATTCCGAACACTTAGGTTGCTTGGGCCACTTTCCAACCGTCGGTGCAGCTCTTTGAAAGCTTTGTATCTTCTCAAATGATCTGCAGGAGATAAATCAAGGAGTATACGAAAATCAGAACTTGAAAATTTAAATGCATGCTTGAGTAGGTTGACATGATCTTTTGAGTCTAGAACAACTTTTAAAAGTATCGGCTTTAGTGACAATATCTTGCCTAGTCGAAAAAATCTCAGAACTTTTATATGTTTCTCAACATCACATCGCTCTGGAGAAATAATTTTGAAATTACATCGCAAAGATGCTTAATATCGTCATCCAAACTACTTTGCGGATTGTTGTAGAGTGATTCTTTAACGCCGCCCACGATATCATCTAACTCTCTTCGGAAGTTAAATTGTCTATAGCTAGCATACGTTACTAATGAAGATTGAGCTTCAGAGGTTTTTGATGGTTGTAGATTATTTTGAGGATTTACTGCACGTTGTCGATTATTTGGAAGGCTAGTTTTTTTTGAAACTTGCTTTCTTCGAACCATATTCGATTGCTGTAATCATTGATTCGATTGTTGCAATCAGTGTGATTCAATGGTTGTAATCACTTGTATTAATTACTTGTATATGTTGAGTGATACTCTTCAAGAATGTATATTATATCTCTCTTAGTTTTTTCTCTTTTTTTTCTTTTTTTTCTTTAGTATTTAATTAAAGAAATTAAAAACAAAACAATTTTTGTAAAATGATCATAATGTCAAATATTCTTACATTATTGTTGATCCTGATTGCTACGCAATGGCCAAAGTCAGTAAAGATCGCCTTCACGATAATTCATGACTTGTAACAATATATTCTAAAATACTACAATTCAAACGATATTTATGTGATCAATTTACCAATTTGTGTGGGCAATGTCTTTCTGATAACGCAACATCAGAGCTGAGACGCGATAAAGCTTCAGGGTTAGCGGCTTTTTCGTCGATTGTATAGCAATTGTAATTATGATCGTAATATATGCAAGTATTTGAATCAAGATATTTCAACCAGTGTGAAAACAAAAGTGATACAATTCAGACAAGGTGGACCATTAAGTATAATCGATGTTGCAGAGTATTCCAATGAACTGTTCAAGTTTGTCAATCGATATGTATATTGTATGTATTATCTCTCAAACTTTTTTACGTAAATTTAATATTGATTAAATTTAATTAAATTTAATTAATTTAATTAATTTAATTAATTAATCATATTAATTAGTATTAATTGATGTAATCAAAGCTGATATTTTAAAATTTTAATTGAGAGTGGGAGATTTTATAATTGTATTGCTAAATGTTTAATAATGAAGTGATTTTATGTTCATGGCAAAAAATCACCTACAGTAAAAAATGTTTAAATAAAATTAAGAATATAATTAAAAAATAAATATTATGATATATTTAAAATCAGCAATAATCTGTGTTTTACTGTATTTAAAGCGAAAAGCAATATACGCATGAGAAAAATAATAAAATGCAAAAAGGAATATAAAACAATTTATGAGGAGGATTAGCCTGAATCCATATTGTTAGCGCAAAGAAATCAAATACAAACTAAACACAATAGGAAAATAAGACAATTTATTTAATTATGCTAAACATATTACTTAAAATGTTAAAACACTTCAAGTAAGATGTCAAATATTACCTAAAATACGTTAAATATTGTAGGTAATTTTTTATTACTTTTTTAAAATATATTAGGCTCATTTCGACTGTTATGAAAGAAGTGTATCCTGTGAGTAGTTTGAGAGGAAAATATTTAGTTAAATATCGCATTTTTCGGTTACCAAATTTTGCATAACGGAAGATATTAATAAGATACGTACGATTCGGCTTTTAACCGAGGATAATCATATTTCGAGATATTTGATTTTTAATTTTTTAGAACAGATAAAATATTAAGAACTGAAACGTTAAATACCTCATTAATAGACTATTGTTCATAACATATAAAAAGTATATAAAGTAAAAGTTAGAAAAAATCTTATGATAAAAATTATTTTTGAGACAAAAAAATTTTTCGCAGATACGGAGGGAGGTTCTAAGCTGGGGCGTAAAGGAAGGATCCACATTATTTTGGATTTATTAGGATTTAGAGTAAGACGAAGAGAAGAAAGATGATTGAGAATTGTGGCAAGACAGTTGGAAGCAGAAACACTAATATCATGAATACGATAAGCAGGTGAATGAGCATAAATGATAATGTCATCAGCATATTGCATAACACGGAAGTTAAATGTATGAAAAATCGAAGAGAATTCACCGAGAAGAGGGAAAATAACAGGGCCTTATAAAAAGCCTTGTGGAACACCCGACAGGATGGAAGAAGAATGAGAAAAGAAGTTAGAACAGACGCGAAATTTACGGTTCGATAGATATGATGAACACCAAGCTATATTGGGTAAAGAGAAATCATAAACATGACGAAGGCGATTGAGAAGAATCAAGTGGTCGACGATGTCAAAAGCAGATGATAGATCAAAAGAAACTATGACACTACAAAATGTTTGATTGCGCGAGGTGAGTATGTCATTATAAACTTCAAGGCAGGTAATTTCAGTAGAGTAATGGATGATACTCTACTTGGAATGGATGATATAAGTTGGAGGAAAATAGATATGCATTAACTTGCCTGAGAACAAGACCCTCACGAAGTTTAGATGAAGTTGGGAGAACTGAGATAGGACGGTACGAATATGGTAGTGAGGGGTCGAGAGATTGCTTTTTGAGGAGATGGCGAACAATGAATCATTTCTAGTTAGAAGAAATGTGCGGCTGCAGATAAAAAAAACTGAACAATGTGGTTACGAAGGGTGAGATAGATGAGCAGATATTTTTAAGCGAGTGAGTGGGAGTTTGGTCGGAAGGAGAGGTTTTATTAGGTAATGATAGAAGAATCGAAGAAAGTTGATCAGACGAAACGGGAAGAATTTCCATCGATCTTTTAAAATAACTAATCAATCAGCTATCGATTTAACTATTCAATGATATTGAAACGAATTAATTTCATTTTAAAGACAAACAACTAAAATGTTAAATGTATATGTCTAAATTGTATTAACTCAGAACAATCATTTACAATTTATTGTAAATAATAATAAGAAAAACAAATTACAATTTTTACGATTCTAGAATGAAACGATTTAATCAAATTAAGGACCGTATCAAAACGTCTTTTGCAGAGGATATATATGTCAGCATAGATGGTTGATACAGCAACACGCACTTGAAAATACAGAATTACGAAATTGATCGAAGTAATAAAGATCAAAAACGAAATATGCATTTCACATCTTCATCGAATCACACTTCATAACACTGGGCACGTTTTCTTTATTATTATCGCTAAGGTTATCTATAAATTCCAAGATTCCGGAATTAAGGCTAACCGAGGTGGCTTTTAGTTTAGCTCGAACCCTAGGTGATTTAATCGAACCCTTTTCCATTGTATGTTGAACACATCGCTTACAAAGCTCCAATGCAGTAATTTTATCAGCCCGGCTGTTAGTTGATAATACGCGAATCCTTGAATTCATAAGAATGTTTGTAGCAATTGGATTTACTTGCATACACTGGTCATATAGTTCATATCGTTCAAGAAGATATCTTCTTTTTAGCCGTTTAAAATACTTACGCATAGACGCATGATCACAATTCTCTTCAGCGAACATTCTTATCAAATAAGGTTTATTGGAACTAGTAATTGTAGAATGCTCTTTTTTGGCCTCAATAATTCTTGAACTTCGCAATTTCATCTATTTTAATCACAAATTTGAAATTTTAACGTCTCCTTAAAATAATTCGTAAAATTAAAAAAAGCAATGTATATTATACGTATGCGATATATATGTATATTATATATGCGATATAAATATAATATATTAATGATATAAAATATAAAATAATATATAAATTTAATATAAAAACAAATATAATCTAAATGTAAATAATTATAATTATATTAATTTTAATATTAAATCTAAACATAAATAATTTAAAATTAGAAAATTTATATTTTGAATGTGGAAAAATAAATGTAATAGCAATTTATGCAAATATATTGTGAATTTGATTTATAAAAAATTAAAAGCAATCGTATATTATCATATGTTATATGCGATATACAATATATAATTGTTATTGCAAATGGACATAATATTGACATTTACAGTAGCTGATAAAATGAAGTATGTTAGATTGTTTGGGTAAATAAATGATAATTCAATAATCACTAGCATACTATTTAAAGGAATGCATGCCTAATGGCATTTTCAATAATTTTCAATACTTAATTATCGATAGTTTTTCTATTGACGATCCGTTACAGATAAGACTCAGTCTTCTAATTAACAGCACTCTCGAGGGTCTTCGAAAACTAATCCGAATTACATACCAAAAGAGTACACATGCCGTTATATTGTACACTAAAAGATAAATGTTATGTTTAGTGGGACATTAAGGAATATAAACCATTCCTAAGTTTACTTTGTGATAATTGGCTGTACGTACCTGTTGTTAGCCGTCTAAGAGCTAATATACATTTGGCTTAAGCTATCTAAGCGCTGATACGTTAGTTCATGTGCAAAATTCAAAAAGGACTTGTGTTTGAACCTACGACATATTAATATCGTTTGAAGCTTTCTTTTAAAGTTTCCACTAATTAGGACTATTGTCTAATTGGGTTTGAAAGAGACCATTTGAAAAATAAAATTTGTTAATTTATTTTAATAATTAATTAACTTATATTTAATTCAAATAAAATGTAAATCCAACGTGTTCAACTTTAATTTCATAATTCATTTTGAATTATGTAATTTGCATTGTGGGAGTTAATAAAACATGCGTTATTATAATACTTCTGGCTTTATAAAAATTCTCAAGTGCACTAGCGCAACATTGCAGTTCCTTCTGATGGCCTCTATTATTGTTCGAATACATTGTATTTTATTTATTAGTTAATTCCTAAAAATTGATTTTTATTTTAAATTTCAATTTTAACTTTATATAAAATATATATAATCTTATATAACAATTATTTATTATTTATAATTATTTATCGCTATTTTTATAAATTTGTCATGTAATATTTATCCCGCTGCTATGTCGGGTCGAGGAATAGGAGCTGAAACCTGATAACCTAGCGTTCCTTTGATGATCTGTAATAGAAGTTATTAACTTTATACCTCTTTGATTTCAAATCATTTAAAGTAAAATCGATGTAAATACTATTAGGTTATTAGAATAACCTAATAGTATAATTATTTAAATCATTTAAATAATTTAATAGATACATATTTTAAACTAGGTTACTATAAAAATAACATCAAGCAGAAAATAGTAAAATATATAAATCAACACAATAATATAAAGAATAAATTTAAACTCTAAAGTGGCGAATTTTTATGGATGGATAATAAAAAATATACTTTGCATTAGAATAAGATACTAGATAGTTATTTCAGAGGAAATACATCATTAGCATGTATTTGGCCCAGCTACTATGTTGAGTAGAGGAGTTAAGTGCCGAAACCTGATAGCATAGCAGTTCCTCCTGATGACCTCTAATTCTTATTCTGATACAACGTCTCTTATTTATTAGCCGATTCATAAAAATGACGTTTATTTTAAATTTCAATTTTAACTTTATATAAATTATATAAAATCTTTTAAAACAATTATTTATTATTTAATTACCTAATTTTTGTTTAACATTATTTTAAAATTTTATATTGTGTGCTAAGTCAAAACATAATAGGATTTCTTTCTAATAATTTTAACATTTAATATATTATAATATGTATATTTATTATTTATAATAATATAATATTTTATATTTTTTACTTCTTTCGTGAAAAATTTAAAAAAAATAAAATTTAGATAAAAATTAAATTCTCGATTACTATAAATTCAAATTATAGAAACTTGTTTAAAATTGTAGAGAATGAAAGTATTATTTTCAATGAACTAACATGTATTATTCATATTTTATAATCTATTCAAATTATCAAAACTTTTCGGTCCGTAATGCTTTCTAATTTGCTAAACTAAATAATACATGCACATTTCATTTATTATTTATTTGGATTTCTTTAGGGGTCTTGCAATTTAGACAGCATCCAATTCCAGCAAGTATTGCACATACGAAAAAGAAACCTTAAAAAGTTGTTTAAATAATTTGAAACATTTTGATCTTCAAAATACCTGACATGGAAAAAAGTACAATCGTCCAAGCTTGTATAAACGAGTATAATCCATTCTTTCGACAAGCAACCTTATTTATACACGCTGTAACTAACAGAGCTGACCATAACAAGGAAACTATAACAAACAAAATGAAGAACGTATATTTTAAACCAGATACTACTAATACCTATGAACGAAAAAATTCTCATGATCAGATCTACAAGAACAAAAACAATGTTTTAAATTAGAAATTGAAACATCGTCTAATGAAATCGTTTTAAATTACAAAAATTGAAAAGTAACACCCAAAAAGTTAATTTAAGTTTGGCAAAGTTAAATAGAAACCCTTAAATCATAAATCACTTCATCCAAATCTAAAGAATTTTAGTATAAAGTTACGATTAACAAGTTAATCAATAATGAAACACTCGTAAAAATATATTTAAAATTAATTTTTAAAATAAAAATTCAATATTATCAATTAAATATGAAGAATAATAAGGTGTGCCATCTAATCATATGCTTAGGCATAATAAATTATCAAAACGAGAAAAAAATTATCGTGTGGATAATTTATATGCCTAAGCATATGATAATAATAATTATTAACAAGTTGATCACTAATGAATCATTATCGTAAAACTATATTTAGAATAAATATTTAACAATTTTATAATTTTATAGCATTAACAATCAATGTGTGACAATTCGATATATTGAATAATCTTATTGCGGTTCCTATGTAACATGAACAGAGAATATATAATACAGAGAATATAACGATATATTAAAAAATACTAAATTGTCATAAACATTCTTTCAGGTCAATTAATTAGATTTACGTACTTTGTAAGAGACATAAATTTAAAAGTAAATATAAAAATCTTAAGATTTTATATAACTTAGACAGACTTAAGACATTCTATAATTTCAAAATTTTATTTACATAATATATAATTTTATTCAACTGATTTATATTTTATGTAAATTCCAATCTACGTTGGTTATAATTAGAAACCGAGACGCCGTTCAACGAGTTAAGCAAAATATATATTCGAATTAATCCAGTTTTGAGATTTCAATACTGACGCTATTGGTTGATGAAGACTCGAAAAATGAAGAGCTTAATCTAGACATAAAAGAGACATTTTTCGTGAAAGGTATATTTATCACGAAAAGAATATATCATGTTAATAAACCAAGAGCCACAACCTTTCCGGAAAATATTTAAAAAAGAAAATTTGCATATTTCCAGCTGCGATTATAATTTTATATTTAAGTTTCATAAAATTAAATAGTTCACTTTTAGCACTAAATATTTAATCAAAATCATTTCTGATTTAAAATAAAATCTATAATGGGATGAGATTATAATTTAATATTTGATTAAGTTAAAATTTACAAATTCTTTTTAATACGACATATGGCCGGTTACAAGATAAAACCTTACCTTACCAATTCTTTAAACTTAAGCATCCTGTTAGTTTGACATGATGGAAATAATAATGAATAAAATTAATTATAAATAATAATTAATAAATTTTTAATTAATAAATTATAATTAATTATTAATAATTAATTATTAATTAATAATAAATTAATTTTTATTAATTTATGAATTAAATACTACAATAAGGCAATAGTATAACGCTGGATTTCTATATAAACAAGCCTTCTCAGCTGCTGACTTCAAACTTAGTAAATATCGTAGAAATATTAATCGATATAAAAATTGAAAACATTAATAGAAAATTGGCAACCGGAAAATTCTCAATAAAGAAGTATTTTATATAATGAAAATACTATTTGCTAATGTACTAATAATATATTTTCTTTATACATAAATAGAAACGTGCACCTAATAAGAAAAACAGTTAATAAACACAAAATGTACAAATGTCATTGATCCAACTTCTTCATCTACGTGTTTTCTTATATCTATGAAGTATGATCAGTCCCCACGAGCAGACACCAACGGGTCACTTTCCGACTGAACCACTCAGGGTCTTTCACACATATGAAGGCCCAATCGGAGAGCACGATTGACGATAATCTCGACATGAGGAGCTTAATGAATCTTGATATTTGCTCAGGGGGAAGGTCTCTTGAATAGAAGACAAGTCCCAATATTGCACAGGTACACCAGAGGCGCACCTGAGCCTCCTTCTTACCGACATATGTTGGGCTCGTATCAGAGCCCATCTAGCTCGTTCTACTAAAACGCAGTGATAAAATTGAAGAGAATATCAAATGCAATTTCATAAGACAAATGCAATTTCATAAGACAAATGCAAAATACATATTATGTAATGCGCAAGTGGCTACATCAAAATTTGATTACGAAAATCTTTATTTATTATTACATTACATAATGTGATGCATGAAATTATCAATACAACTCTAATTTTAAATAATTAGATCATATTTTGCTCGAATCTAAAATAAAAAACTAAAGATTGCTACTAAAATTTTAAAAGTATCTATAGCTTTATCAAAAACCAGATCTTTTGGAATATCTCGTTTTAAAAACCAGATCTCGTTTTTTTCAATATATTCACACAAATTGTTTTATTTTCACGTCAAACTTCTGTTAAGTATCAAATAGCACATTTATATTTGAAATTACTACATGAGGGAGATGCAATTTTGTTGGGAATGCCAGTATATTTGCTGCTAAAATCTATACCGAACCCTATTAAATACATACATATACAATTACTATGCGTTAGCCTATATATAACATATCATCTATTATTTAAATAAAAAGAATTATGAGGAATTGTTCGTGAATGGAAAGCCTTGATGAATCAGATCAGTTAACTAGTATTCGTATTTTGCATTATATATAAATTTAAAAATAAATATTTTAATCTTGAAATTTTCAAAAATTCGAATATTTTATAAGTTATGATTTCGTATAACTCAATTTTTATGAACTGATTAATATAATATACGATGTATCAGAATAAAGATTAGATGTCATCATCAGGTATGCTATTTCATCAAATTCCTTACCGCTATTCCTCAACTCAAGATGGTAACGGAGCCAAATGCATGCCAATGATGTATTTCATCTTATGTAACTTGATTATCTAGTGTCATATCTTACTATAACATGATATATTTATCATTTATTCATGAAAATGTTCAAGGTAATATCTCAAATTTATTAATAATAATACTTTATAAAGTATGGGCAACTGTTCGTGAATAGAAAGCCTTGATAAATCGAATCAGTTAACTGAGTATAAGTATTTTGTATTATATATAAATTTAAAAATAAATATTTTAATCTTTAGATTTTCTATAATTCCGATATTTTATAAGTTAAGAATTTGTATAACTCATAATTTTTCTGAATTGATTAATAAATATTTTACAATGTATCATAACTAAGATTTAAGGTCATATGAATAAACTGCTGTATTATAAGGCTTTGGCCCATATTCATCAACCCAATATAGCAGCGGGGCCAATTACATACAGACGATGTATTTCCTCTAATGTAATTTGATTATCTAGCTAAATGGCATATTCTAAACAGTATATTTATTATTTAACCATAAAAATTCCCACTTATTAAAAATAGTCAATATTAAAACACTTTAATAATACAATTTTTAAAATTGTACTTATTGACACAAAAAACAGAATATAGAGTATAATCAATCGTTTATGTGCAAAATATTGAATTGCGAAACACCACTATATATTGGATTGCTAATAATTAGAGTAGAGTGTATGACGTTTAAGATGAAGATCATGTTGACATAAAATGTGAACACATTTAACGTTAACATCATGTTCTCCTTGAGGCATCATCATGCCGTTAATGTCAAAATCAGCACAGCTGAGTAGCTAAAATAATTTAGCGATATGAAATCAACAACGTGACATTGGTATGATAATCATTACGGGGTAAATAAATTATTTTTAAAAGTGTTTACTGCATAATTCTTAAATTATATTTTATTTATAAATTGTTGTTTACCGAACTCGCTGATCTCCTTTCACACTCTCCTTTGTCCTCCATCCCTTCACTTATTCTTAACAAGATTAATATACGCCTCGAACTACCATCTTCCACCGATTTTATCTGGTTCATCAACATTCTATCCATATACAATTACAAACTAATCTCCACTGTACCCACACATATCCTTAGCGGGGCAATCGACATCATCGCTGGCCCCGATCGTTTTGCTGCCTACACCTCACTGTACATATCCGATCCTGGTCTATCCAATCACATTATTGTCACCCTTGATCTAACTTCCAACCACTTCCCGCCTTACACACCTACAATCCTACGTCTCCCTTGGAGAAATCTTTACATTCCCCTTCTCCGCTGTCTTACTCAAATCGGATATATCCTTTCCCATAATAACACATTCATCTCCTCACGATCTCGCCTTTCCTTTTGACTCTAAACTCGCATGCACTTTCGATCTTCTCTTGCCCTTGAAAACTCACCCTCACCATCGCTTGCACCGTGCCCATGGTTTGACATCCAATGACTACTCTCAAAGCGTCTACTGCTTTTTTTTCGAGTCTATCACCGCTCTCTCAGACATGATATCATATTTTTGCCTCAATCCTTTCTCGACCATCTTCGTCTTGCAACACAAATCCCCATGATTATTCGCCATTTATTCAGACCAAAGTATCCACGTTGCTCTCTCACAACCCCGCATCCATTCCATCTCATTGCTACTCGCCTCATCCTCCGGGAACTCTTTCATGTTATCCCTGTTTCACCTGCCAAAGTCTCATTTGTACTAAGGTCTTTACCCAACAAAATCTCACCTGCCGATTCCCTGCTTACATCCATTCCTAAATCCATATGATCATCGATATCCATTTTCCCCACCACCTTTAAGAAACAGTCGCACGACCCCCTCCACTTCCTTGCAGCTATCGCCCGATTTCACTGCACCCTACTCTTTCCGAGCTCTTAGAGCGCCTTATCTTAATACAAATCAACGTTTATCTTTCTTCATCCAATATGTACACTCCTTTCCAACCCGCTTTCCGCTCTAATCACTCCACAAAAATCGCCTGCATGAAAGTTTACAGCGACCTACTCATCTCTCGTGATAAGGCTCTATTTAGTGTTATCATCTCTTTGACATCTCCTCCGCATTCGACATCGTCGACCACTCCATCCTCCGTTCTCACATTCGTTATGCTCATGGCTTTCCTTCATCATCCGTAGCATGGCTTATCTCACATCTTTCCGACCATTCTTTTCGCGTCTGTTCGAATTCATTATTCTCTACTCACATCCCTATTTTATGCGGGGTCTCATAAGGTTCAGTCCTAGGACCCATGCTTTTCTCTCTTCGACTCGGCGATCTCTCTCAAGTTATCAAACCTCACTCCTTTAATGTCATGCAATACGCCGATGACATCCTCATATATGCTCATGCACCCGCACATCGCATACACGATATCGTAATTTCTGCCTCCAGCTGTATTTCTTCTATCTACAAACGTCTATCCAATCTTCGTCTCGTTCAAAACCCAGACAAGTATAAAATAGTGTGGATCATCACCCGCCAACCTAGCATATATCCTCCCCTATATATTTTGCCTCATCAATCATCCCTATAGGCCACAATCTCACATTCTTAGGATTCCATTTCGATGATTACTTTTCCCTTAAACCTTTTGTCCGCGACAAGGTCCGCTCGTCTAACTTAATTCTCTATGACATCTGCCGTATCCATCTATTTATCGACTACCGTTCTTGTGTGTATCTTCTTTCATCGCTTATCTTTCCTAAAATTGATTATAGCCTCAGCTTTTTCGCCAATTCTCCAAAATCCATCATTTTACCCCACAACGCATCATCAACTCTGTGATTCGAGTGCTGTTATATCTTCGTCGCTTTGACCTTACATCCACAAATCTTGTTAAACTCTCCTCGCCCACTATCCACATCCGCATACAAATCCGCGTTCTTCTCGTAACTTTTCGCCTCATCGCAGTCGACCTCCCATCATTCATCAACCTCCATTTCTTAGACGACACTCTCGCCACCTCTCTATCACTGCGTTCCCATAATTCCCTCTTACTCCACGTAACCAATTACTCTAACAACTACGGTCTCCGATCCTTCCTTGTCGTCTACCCCACTCGCCTTCAATCATCACATGATTAAAAATTTTTTTGTCATTTAAGCGTGCGCCGGCACGCATTTGTTACGTAAAAATAAATCTTTTTTCAAAAGTTGCCGAAATCGGGTACAATTCAAAGAACAGTGAAAGCAGCTTTTTATCGCTAATTATAGCAACACCTGCTCAAAGAAAACGGCGGCGATCATTTTGAACTTTTTATATAAGCATGTGCATTTTTAAAACATTGTAATTTTCTGAAGATGCTAACAGCGATTTGCGAAATATCAATAAAAAATTTTCTGCTTTTATATGATCCAGCTTCAATAATTCGTTATCAATAATGAATTATTATTAACTATTAAAAAAGATATTTCTTTGTTTTATGCTAACAGGCGTTTTGCAGTTATTTGCCGAATTTTCGTTCACTTAAAGGGTCATTTGAAGACCACTTACATTGGTCACAAAATAACCTATTTAAGTGAACTGAAATTCAACATACAAATCTCAAATACTTTTTGGCAAAATATAGTTCGATCTACTATTTTAAAAGAAATTTGTTCTTACAGTGCAGTAGACAGCGTGTATGCACTTCTGAAACAGTTTGATCGTAAACTCTAATTACGAGGCTGCTATGTACATAATGTAAATCTACTAAGCTATACATATATTCGTCATAGCAGCTTGTAATTTAGCTTAATTAGATCCTGCAGTAAATCTACAATAATAAATTGTTCCAAAGTATGCGCTACCCGTCATAATTTTACACTTAATAAATAAAAAACTGCTTCTCGATACATCCCTATAAAACTTTTAAAGTTACGCTTTTCATTACACTTCTCGAATGCAATTTTGTACTTAGTCAATTACATATATGTTATTGTCATGAATTAAAGTATTACCGCCTCGAATAAAACAAAAGTCAGAACTGTTCGTGAGATGTTCATGATAAATTTTTGTTACTAGAAACAACATAATTAGGCATTACATTCGAGATCGTCTAGTGTGCCTGGTATATCAAATAATCAACAACTTTGATAATCGTGTTTCAGCAGTCATTAGCAACAATAAAGTCCCAAAAGGAATTCGAACGTAGGCTAATACATAATCACATCATGAATATTAGATTCGTGATGTGACTTTGGGAATGTTAATGTGCCTATGCGTTTACTGTGCCTCACATATTATACAATAGTTAATCAAATTATGATCACCTGATACTTGTCTATTAGAATATTCGGGTGTTTAATGATTGAAATGGGTTGAATAATAATTTATTTATGTGGTACGCATGTTGCATTAAAAAAGGAGTCAATGTAGGTGGCTCAATCTGGTAATGGTGTTACTCGTCGTTTATTTTTATTTAATAAATACAATATACATTATATATATATATATATATATATATATATATATATATATATATATATATATATATATATATATATATATATATATATATATATATATATATATATATATATATATATATATGAATCCCTTATGTTCATAAAAACAAAATTCTAGAGTATCATAACGGTATGATTGTTATGCCGTCGATCACATGAAGAATAAATCTTTATATATAATAAATCTTATATATATGTATATATATGAATCCCTTATGTTCATAAAAACAAAATTCTAGAGTATCATAACGGTATGATTGTTATGCCGTCGATCACATGAAGAATAAATCTTTATCAATAAAATTATTTAAAAGTCCATAATCTTAAACAAATTGAAAATTGAGATTTTATTTTAATTAGTGAAGAATAAATTAGAATTTCACTGTTTTCATAAGAACACTATCAACAAAGCAACATTGTTTGTTCAAACAGGCGCTATACAATAAAATGCTGAATATCATTTTATTTTTGTAGATATTTTATTTTATATCACAATTTCGTAGACGATTTAAAATATGTAGCAAAAGAAAAAGAAAAAATTAAATATAAATATCATAATTTTAAATTTTTGGTAATCGGATATTTTATAAGTTAAGAATTTTCATAACTCATAATTTTTATGGACTGATTAATAAATGCTATACGATGTATCATAATTAAGATTAAAGATCATGTTTTATATTATGTTTTGAGTTGATTTAATTGTGAAATCATTGATAATTAAAATTTTTGATGAAACTGCACGTTGTTTTAATCCTATCTATAAGCCAACACGCTACATTTAAGTTTTGGTAAATCTCATCAGCTACTGATTTAATACCTACGTTTTACTCGACTCGTCTGCTTTACTGACATTTAAATTTAATGAAAGACCTTTTGTCTTACATTTTGCAAATTTAACTTAAATAATTTTTGATTTCAGCATTGGCAGGTGGTTTTAGCTTCAATTTGAACACCTACCTATTTTTTCGATTAATTATCAAAATAGTAAGATTTTAAAATATTTACTATTTATTCTGCACGATACTTTAATCCTATCTATAAGCCAACAGCAGTACACTACATTTCAGTATTGGTGGACTTCGTCAGCTACTGATCCAATACTTACGTTTCGCGCTTAATAGATCATGTATTAGAATTCAGGTTATATTTCTATATGTAATTACTGTTATACTGTTTTTATGTTATCTGCTATTATATTTTTAACTGAACTTATAAACGAACTTGTCAGTTTAAATGTTATTTTCTTCTATTTTTGAGAAGATACAGTTACAATCGATACAATTAGCTGTGCATTAATAACGACAATATATTCAACAAACGTATTATGGACCCTTTTGCAATGGTTCATTACTACTTTTGTGAAAACTATTAGTTTAATTTTTGTTATACTAGCACATTTTATTCCGTAAGAGAAAACATCAATAAAGATAACATCGCAATAATAAGATGTACGAATAAGTTGTAATAGATTATAGAAAATATATTATAGGCAATTTTGACCCGAATACAATTTTTAAATAATATAGATAATAGATGTAATATATGTAATATATTATAGATAATAACTGGCAATTTTCACCCGACTACGATTTTTAACTTTAGCTGCCTCAACGATCATGTTAGTTTAAACAGATTACAAAATCATTTTTAGTAAGTTAAAACATTTTCAAAAAAATGACAGCCTAGCCCATCGATGACTTTATTTGTATTTTGCGTAACAAAACACAAATTAAGACGAGTTTTGATCACAAAAATGTAAATCGCAAAATCTACATTTGTATTACATATGAACCTTTCGAAATTTATCTAAAAGATATACATTTATTGCTTTATCATCCTCTACGTATTCTTCTATTTCTACAAAGACTCCACCAAAGTATCCGCGGTTTTTTATTTTGCCTTAAAACTTGCTCTTTGCGACTATCTTGATACACTTTATAATTCTTATATTTCGCCATTTTATATTTTGCCAATTACACAATACGCTAGCTGATAAGCTGTTTTGCCTGATCAAAATACGAATTAATGTAGGGTAATATTAATATTTACAAATTAATATAGGGTAATCAGTAAATTACCCGCATCAATATAATTTAAACTATCAGGATTCAAGATATCCGTGGAAAGCGAATGTCGATTCTCCATCTATGCATTTTAGTATCAAAATTTTTATCATCCATGCATAAAAAATTTTAGTAAATGATACACTTTGTTTTAAAGTGTATCATTTTGTAATTTTCTGAAGATGCTAACAGAAGTTAGCCAAAAATATCAAAAGTAATTTCCACTCTTCTTTGATCCAGCTCCAATAATTATGATACACTGTGCGTTAACTTACAATGATGTAATATTAAATCATAAAACAAATTATTGGTATGTTACAGGAACAATGATGTAATATTACAATGATGTAATATTAAATCATAAAACAAATTATTGGTATGTTACAGGAACGCTGTTGTGTTGGCTTAAGAACTTAATGTGCTGATAAATCTTAGTACTCGTTAAGTTTGTTAAATAAATTGTATTTTGTTGTTTTAATTTCAATTCTGCATTTTGACCAGAAACATTAAGTTCAAATGAACATAAACGACTTTATATTTTATATCCTAAGTTATTATTAAATACAAGGCGTTAGCTGAGAAGCTGTTTTGCCTGATAAAAAATTAAGTTTACAAATTAATATAGGGTAATCAGTAAACTGTCCGTATCAAGATCATTTAAACCAGCAGGATTCAAGATATCCGTGGAAGTGCGAATGTCGAATCTCCATCCATTCCAGGCACAGTCGCTTGAAGTGCTACATCGTAGAAACAGCGACGACTTCCTCGGGCAACACATTCCACAAGTTGAGCGCGTGATGTGACAGTCAAAAGCCGCATCTACAATCATAACGAGGCCTACCTCATAATGGCACGCATTTGCCACGTTAAAATAATCTTTTTTTTACCTCTGAACGAGACCGATATCCACATATGATAACTAGCATGGATTGAGAAATGAAAGGGTATGAAAAGTTATGAGGTGGAAAGCAGTGAGAAGACGAATTTGAACACGACAATAAATGGTAGGCAAATCGGCTTTCAATTATTGTTGATTTGTATATTTCCTCAAATAACCGTATCCTCTATTTCAAAATATCTTTATGTTCTTTACTATTAAAAAGTCTAAATTCTTTAAACTAAACATTTTAGAAAATCCGCTATTTGATTATTGCATTGCCTGTCTTATTATATCTCTTGTTTTTTTGTGGACCTACAAACGACCAGTTAATCGCAAAAGTTTTTGTAAACTATTACCCGACCACATGTGAGTCACTAAGATATGACCTGTGAATTCATTGAGATTTATCTTATTACTTACGCGAGATTGTAGATGAATGAGACATTTGAATTCTTTGATAAAGCCGTATTCACAATCATACTGAGGCTAACCTAAAAACGAGGTCGGTCTCCACATATTATAACCATGTCGCCATCATCTCTATATTTAGTTCACCTTAATCTGTTTGTATGTTAAGTTGATTAATAATGATGGTCTCTTTTAAGCATACTTTTTAATAAAAAGTTCTTAATAATAAATTTATTAAACGTGATGAATGCGTGCCAGCTGTACGATTACGAGCTCACTAACAAAAATGAAAAAATTAAGCAGATGAAGTGTTTAAATGGGATCGGATTAGGCGTTTTAAGCACGGCGTTGAGGTTGATTGGCGTATATGAATGGGTAGATGATTTAATTAGAGAGGAGCATTCACAAGGAAGGAGCTGAAGACAAAGGAGGTATAGTAGTTTAGGAAGTGTGAAGAAGAAAATTACGGGAACGCAAGGAACAGTAAACAAGACGAGAATCATTAAGAAAATAAAGTTTGAGAAATGAAGAGGAATGAAAAGTTATGAGGCTGAAATCAGTGATAAGAAGACGATTTGAACACGACAATAAATTGTAGGTAAATCGAGAGAAGCATGATGGTGGGATGTATGATCAAAACGACGAATACGGAGGAGAATTTGGACGGCTGTGTTGACGATGCGTTGTAGAAGAAGAATGGATTTAGGGGAGTTGGGAAATAGACTAAGACAATAATCAAGTCTCGAGAAAAAGAGAGAAGATATGAGGGCATACAAGAAGGGAAATCGATCAATCTACGAATTTGACGGAGGTTGAGGAGAATTAAGGTATATGAACGTAGTTTATCTCTAACTAAAGGTTTAAGTGAAAGTCGATTGTCGAAATGGAAGCCTAAGAAAACGAGATTGTCATCGATATGAAGAATTGTAGAATTTAATGATACGGAAGGGCTTCTAAATCGAGGCGTCGAGGTAGGATCTACATAATGTTGGATTTATTAAAATTCAGAAGAAGACGAAGGGAAAAAAGATGATTGGACATTGAGGTAGAACAGTTGGAAGCATAAACTCTAAAATCGTGAATACGATAAGCTGGTGCATGAGCATAGATTAAAATGTCATCAGCATATTGCATAACATGAAAGTTAAATGTATGAGAAATCGATGACAAGTCACCGAGAAGAAGAGAGAAAAGCAAAGGGGCTAGTACGAAGCCTTGTGGAACACAGGACGGGATGCAAGAAGGATGGGAAGAGAAGAGTTGGAACAGAGGTGAAATGTATGGTTTGATAAATATGAAGAAAACCAAGCTACAGTGGGTAACGAAAAGACAATTATGGCGAAGGCGATAGAGAAGAATCGAGTCATCGACGATGTCAAAAGCAGGTGATAGACAAAAATAAACTATGACACTACATAATTTTTGATCGCGCGAGATGAGTAAGTCGTTATAAACTTTAAGATAAGCAATTTCAGTAAAGTGATTAGAGCGAAAAGAGGCTTGGATGGGAGGAAGCAAGTTTGAGAAAAATAGATATGCATTAACTTGCTTGAGAGCAAGACCGTCACGAAATTTAGATAAAGTTGAGAGAACTGTGATAGGACGGTACGAAGATGGTAGTTAGGGTTCGAGAGATTGCTTTTTGAGGAGAGTACGAACAGTAGCGCATTTCTAGTTGGAAAGAAATGTGCGGCTGCTGATAGAAAAGTTGAACAATGTGGTTAGGAAGAGTGAGATAGTGGAGCAGATATTTTAAGCGAGTGAGTGGGAATTGTGTCAGAAGGAAAGGTATTATTCGAAAATGACAGAACAAATAATGAAACTTCATCAGACGAAACGGGAAGAAGGTGGAATTGCTCTGTTAGTGAAGTATTTAAAGAGATGATTGGATACAATGTATATGTGGGTAATATGGAAAGTAAATTAGATTGCTTTGATTGTAGAAAAGAATAAAACTCATCCGGATTTATGTTACAAAGGATATATGATTGTGAAAGAATTTAGTTTAATATTTTCCAATCAGATTTAAAGTTAGAAGAGGACTCGAGTTGATTTCGCCAAAAGAAAGTACGTCTAGTACGCATAAGAATGAGAATGGAGATTTTGAGTGAGTAAGTTAGGAGAACGCTTAAGAAAGCGATTGTACACACGAAAAGAGTGACGGAGTCGACACCTAGAAAGACTACAGTCGGAATCGAACCAGAGAGCATGGCGCAAGCGCTGAAAACGTCGTGGTCGACCATGCAGACGGTGATTAAGGATAGTTACAAGATCATAATCAAACAGAATGCAGAGATCATCGAGATAAAGATTATTAAGTAGAAGTGAAAAGAGTGAAAAATTGAGTTTTCTCAGCTATAATTTGATTATTCTATATTTTAATTCTTCTCGGCTGCGCAGAGAATATGGATATTGAGAAGTTTCCAAGGTCTACATCGAGTAGCTAATGTAGGAGGCGGAAAAGTAGGATGGGGCGAGTAAGAGTGATAAGGAAATGATCGGACAAAACATGATCAGTAATTGACAAAGAGGTATATGCATTGAAGCAGTTGGGAACAACAATGATGTCGCCATCACCGCTTAGAATATGAAATTGGGCTTGTTGAAAGAGCATCATAGTTCATAAGACAATGAACTATGAGAAAGCAGATCTGCAAGGTCGTTAAAGAACATACGTGAGGGGGCAACTGAACCTGGACGGTATACAATCACAAGTTCCAGAGGGAATCTGCATACGAGTAATTCGAACGAAGTGTAATGGATGTTAACGTTAATTTTACGTAGAGACATTGGGTGACGAGCAATGGCAACAATACCGCCGTGGTTAGAAGCAGAAGATACAATTGGACGAGCTGATTCAACTAGAGAACAACCAGAGCGGCATAGACGACGAATAGCAATATCGTTAGAGTAAGAGTGTCAGGATTCGATAATGTAAAGAATATCGGTAGATAATTGATTGAACTTGGTAACACGTCTAAATATACTATTGAGACGTCTACGATCAATGATTGTAATTGAGTAACAACTAGGTGAACAATAGAAGAAATCGGTAGAATCAAACCATATACAAGTTGAACCAGACATTGGCTATCTTCATTCAAAAAAGCTCGTCTTAAAATAGGCATAATGTTTGGGAGTGTTGGATTCGAGAGATTTGCAGCATCAGAAATTGATCGCGCAAGTGAGGCAAATCTGGATGGTGTAGCAAACCTAAGGGGATTGCTCCTGTCGTGAAGTATATGCCATACAATCCTCCCTCAACGATTTAAACTCATGTCATCTTCAACCACTCGAATTTTCCCCGATCGCACCCCTTATGAAATCGCTCAACTCTCTTCTGCCCGCATCAAAAAATGCCGTCACGAGGAAAACAGCGAAATATCTCTCTTCATCCGAAACATAGACGGAAATTTCAAAGTTGTCCACTCCCTCCCCGAAATTCGATGGCGCTCCATCTCCCCTATGTGTCTTCTCTGCCAGACTCTTTCGCCACCACACACGGTTTCCGCTTCGGCCTCCTCAACACTAGATCTGTTCTCAATAAACCCGATCTTATCCTCAACCTATTCACTAAGCAATCCATCGATCTCTTCTGCCTCACCGAATCCTGGCACTCAGATTCCGACGACCTTTCCATTCGCCGTCTGCTCTCTCGCCATTGTATACCGTCCTTGTATACAATGGTATATCAGGACGGTATACAGCTCCTACATCTTTATTTTTATCGAACTCGCTGACCTCCTTTCTCATTGTTCTTTGTCCTTAATACCTTCACTCGTTCTAGGCGACTTCGAAATTCGCCTAGACCGCTTCTCTTCCACGGATTCCATCCGTTTCATCAATATTCTATCCAACAACAATTACAAACTTATCTCAACTGACCCCACACATATCCTTGGCGGGACACTCGACATCATCGCTGACCCGGATCGTTTTGCTGCATACACCTCACTGTCTATCTCTGATCCTGGTCTATCCGATCACTTTCTCGTCACCCTTGATCTAATTTTTAATCACTCCCCGCTTCACACATCGACCATCCTACGTGGCCCTTGGAGAAATCTTGGCCTCCCGCTTCACCGCTCCGCCTTACTTAAATCGTCTATATATTCTCACACAATAACATCATCTCCTAACGATATTGCCTTTCTTTTCGACTCTGAACTCATATCCATTCTCGATCTGCTCTTGCCGTTCAAGCCTCACCCTCAGCGTCGCCTGCACGACGATGGTTTGACATCCAATGCCTACTCTCAAAGCGTCTACTCCGTCATGCTTTTCGAGTCTATCACCGCTTTCTCAGACGTGATTTCCGCTCGCTCATTCCGTCTCTCCGTGGTTTTAACCTTGATCTTCGCCGGTCTCATCTCCATCTACTACGTACAAATACAGCTCCTTCCGGCAGCATAAAATC
The DNA here is from genome assembly GCA_012934845.2 of Pomphorhynchus laevis. Classification (NCBI taxonomy): domain Eukaryota; kingdom Metazoa; phylum Acanthocephala; class Palaeacanthocephala; order Echinorhynchida; family Pomphorhynchidae; genus Pomphorhynchus; species Pomphorhynchus laevis. The sequence continues at coordinate 11,580 of WNNJ02001344.1, read as the reverse complement.
TACACTTCATTAAACTCCAAGTCTATCAGGCATACTTTTAACTCGATCCTTTCTCGCTCCTCTTCGTCTTGCAACATCATTCCACATGATTATTCGTCATTTATTCAGACTAAAGTATCCACGTTGCTCTCTCACAACCTCGACTCCATTACATTTCACTGCTACTCGCCTCGCCTCATCCTCCGGGAACTCTTTCATCTTCTTCATGTTTCACCTACCGAAGTCTCATCTGTTCTAATCTCTTTGCTTAACAAAACCTCACCTGCAGATTCCCTACCTACCCCATTCTTAAATCTATATGCTCATCGATATCCCCTTTCCTCACCACCTTGTTTAACTCGTCCATCCGCAGTCGTATCTTCCCATCACAATGAAAATCCGCTATCGTTCGTCAACTCCTTAAGAAACAATCGCTCGACCCCTTATTTCCTTCTAGTTATTGCCCCATTTCACTCCTCCCTACTCTTTCCAAGCTCTTAGATCACCTTATCTTAATACAGATCAACGTTTATCTCTCTTCATCTAATCTGTACCCTCCTTTCCAATCCGCTTTCAGCTCTAATCACTCCACAGAAATCTCATGCTTGAAAGTTTACAACGACTTACTCATTTCTGGTGACAAGCTCTATATAGTGTTCTCATCCCCCTAGACCTCTCATCCACATTCGACATCGTCGACCACTCCATCCTCCTTTCTCGCCTTTGTTATGATTATGACTTTTCTTCCTCCTCCGTTGCATGGTTTGCCTAATATCTATCCGACCTTTCGTTTCGAGTCTGTTCAAATTCATCATCATCTCCTCTCATCCCTATTTTCTGCGGGGTCGCACAAGGTTCAGACTTAGGACCCCTGCTTTTCTCTCTTCGACTCGGAGATCACTCTCCAGTTATCAAGCCTTACTCCTTTAACGTCATACAATGCGCCGATGACATCCTCATATATACTCATGCACCCGCACATCGCATACACGTTATCGCAATTTCTGGCTCCAACTGTTTTTCTTCTATCTACAAACGTATATCCGATCTTCGTATCGTTCTAAACCCAGGCAAGTCTTAAATAATGTGGATCCTCCCTCGTCAACGTAACATATTTCCTCCCCCTATATCTTTTGCATCATCAATAATTCTCATAGTTCACAATCTCACTTTCTATGGATTCCATTTCGATGATCGCCTCTCCCTTAAACCCTTCGTCCGCGACAAGGCTCGTTCGTCTAACTTAATTCTCTGTGACATCCGCCGTATCCGAACCCTTAGTGGCTGGGTCTCTGCCCAGCCACTTTTTCAACTGTTTACAGTAGCTGAGCAGACTGTTGACGCCCGGAGTCTTCCAAAGTTCGACTACACGCTTAGATTGTCGGTATGCCCGGGTGTGCTGGATTCAAGCGGTTTGCATCATTAGGTGACCGCGCAAGTGTGACAAATCTCGAAGGCGCAGCGGTGGCTTTTATTATCGTGACGTATATGCCATACAAGTATCAAATCCACACGATTACACGTATACCATAATGTAGGAACATCAAGAACATTTAGGGGTAAGACGTACGAAATATGTTCCAAATTTCGATCAAGCTTTATATCACGTCTGAATATTTCTTCGAGACGTCTACACGTCTAAATATACATTCGAAAAGTATTCGCCCGCTGATTGTAATTGAGTAACAACTAGCTGAGCAATAGAGAAAAATCAAATACAAGTGGAACCAGACATTGGATATCTGTATTCAAAAAAGCTCGTCTCAAAATTCCAACAATACGTCCAGCTTTATTACATGTGTACAATCATTTGTGAGGATATATCAGAACTTATCCAAGCCAATAACGTGTATTAACCGGTAGCTTGCTTTTGGAAATATGTATGAATGTACATTTGCTTAAATTAATTTTTTGCTTCCACGATTGAGCACAACTACATACGGTATCTGTCCGGTTAGAGTACCTGAGCATCATGAGATGAATGCATGCATCACCATATGTTCAAGTCGTCCGCTTACAGCGGTGATGGGGAAGGTAAAAGAGCAGGTAATTCATTGATGTATAAGCTAAACAAAATCAGGTCAAGAAGTAACGAAAAGGGGAATTAAGATCTACAGAAGAGCAATTTAAATGTGGTAAAAGTTAAATTGAAATCAATTTTCTCAAGAGAAGCAGGGAAACGAGCAAAGGCGACGATACCGCCATGATTTAAATAAGTTGATTTTAATAAATCGATGAGTTGAGTGGATTCAACAAGAGAAAAACCGAACGGACGTAGGTGTTGAATGCAATGTCAAGCCATTCGAAGAAGTTGTTGATTTGGATGAACCAATTAAGCGAGCAGAGTTACCAAGTGAAAAACCGAACAAACGTACGTTGCGGATAGCAAGGGCATACTGATTTTCTGAATTAGTATGTTGCAATTCAGTGAGACAGAAAATATTGAGTGTTTGTTGTGCATAAAAATAAGAAGTAGATCGATTTTGAAGAATGGAATAGGTGCTTAAAAGACTTACATATCCTGTGTACCGTTTATGAGTAAACAGTGGAATATGTAACGAAAACATTGGGTAACTCGTTGATATCATACTTTTCGTATGATGCGTTTCCTAATAGCAACAACCTTCAAATGACTTCATTTTCTCTTAAATTTAGATAGGCGAAGTAAACCCAACATGTTAAAAATAGGATTAATTTTAACGTGGCAAATGCGTGCCAGCGCACGCTTACATGACCACAACAAAACAAGACTGTGAATCAGGTGTCGAGAAGGTGTGAACGGAGGAGGTGTTTGAATATGATAAAGGAGGGGGCGCGGCGGACGTCGAGAGGGAGTTGATTCCAGGCGAGTGAGGCGGCGACGAGGAAGGATCGGAGACCGTAGTTGTTGGAGTAATTAGGAACGTGGAGTAAGAGGGTATGACAGGAACGAAGCGATAGCGAGGTGGGGCGAGTATCGTCTAAGAAAGGAAGGTTGATGAACGATGGGGAGCTGACAGCGATGGGACGAAAGGTAACGAGAAGAAGGCGGAGTTTGATGCGGATGTGGATGGTGGGCCAGGAGAGTTGGGCAAAATATGTGGATGTGTGGTCGAAGCGACGGAGACGAAAGAGCACTCGAACGGCGGTGTTGATTATTCGTTGTAGGGGTAGGATGATGAAATTTTGGAGAATTGGCGAAAAGGCTAAGGCAGTAATCGACTTTAGGGAAAAGAAACGATGAAAGAAGAGACATACAAGAACGAAAGTCGATAAGGGGGTGGATACGGCTGATGTCACGGAGAATTAAGTTAGACGAGCGGAGCTTGTCAAGGACGAGGGATTTAAGGAAAAGGTGATCATCGAAATTGCAGCCTAAGAAAGTAAGATTATGTACTATGGGGATGATCGATGAGGCAAAAGATACAGTGGGAAGAGATATATTTGGTTTATGGGGGAGGATCTACATTATTTTGGACTTGTCGGAGTTTAGAACGATATGGGGATTGGAGAGACGTTTGTAGATAGAAGAAATACAGTTGGAGACAGAAATGGCGATATCGTGTATGCGATGGGCAGATGCATGAGCATGGATGAGGATGTCATCGGCGTATTGCATGACTTTAAAGGAGTAAGTTTAATTAACGGAGATAGATCGCCAAGCAGAAGAGAGAAAAGCAGGGTACCTAGGACTGAACCTTGTGGGACCCCGCAAAAATAGGGATGGGAGGGGAGGATGATGACTTGTAACAGACGCGAAAGGAACGGTCGGATAGATATGATGAAAACCATGCTACGGAGGAGGAAGAAAAGCCGTAATCATAACTAAGGCGATAAAGGAGGACGGAGTGGTCGACAATGTCGAAGGCGGGGGGAGAGGTCGAGGGAGATGAGAACACTATATAGAGCCTTGTCTCGGGTAATGAGTAAGTCGTTGTAAACTTTTATGCATGCGATTTATGTGGAATGATTAGACGGAAAGCAGATTGGAAAGGAGGGTACAGATTGGATGAGGAGAGATAAGCGTTGATTTGTATTAAGATGAGGCGTTCTAAGAGCTTAGAAAGAGTAGGGAGTAGTGAAATGGGGCGATAGCTAGAAGGAAGGGAGGGGTCGAGCGATTGTTTCTTAAGGAGGGGACGAACGATTGCGGATTTCTAGTGTGAAGGGAAGATACGACTGCAGATTGACGAGTTAAACAAGGTTGTAAGAAATGGGGATATTGATGTGCATATAGATTTTAATATAGGAGTAGGCAGGGGATCGGCAGGTGAGGTTTTGTTGGGCAAGGACATGAGGACAGATGATACCTCTGTAGGTGTGACAGGGAGAAGATGAAAGAGTTCCTGAAGTGTGAGAGTAGACTGGGCAGAGTGGGATAGGATGGAGACCGGGGTGTGAGAGAGCAACCTGGATACTTTAGTCTGGAGAAATGACGAATAATCATTGGCATTGATGTTGCACGGCGAAGAGGAGCGAGCAAGGATTGAGTTAAAAGTATGCCAGAGGAGTCTTAGAGTTGAATGAAGTGATGATTTTATGCTGCCAGTAGGAGTTGCATTTGGTACGTAGTAGGTTGAGATGAGACCGGCGAAGAGCAAGATAGGAATCACGGAAAGACGGAGTGATCGAGCGGAAATCAAGTCTGAGAGAGCGGTGATATACTCGAAAAGCATGGCGGAGTCGACGCTTTCATGGTAGGCATTGAATGTCAAACCATGGGGCACGGTGCAAGCGACGGTGTGGCTGAGACTTGAAGGGCAAGCGAATATCGAGAGTGGATGTGAGTTTAAAGTCGAAAAGAAAGATAGATCGTGAGATGAATATGTTATTGTAGGTAATGATAGAGATGATTTGAGTAAGGCAGAGCGGAGAAGGGAGAGGTCAAGATTTCTCCAAGGGCGACTTAGGATTGTAGGTGTGTGAGGAGGGGTGTGGCTGCGAGTGAGATCAAGGGTAATAAGAAAGTGATCGGACAGACCAGGATCAGAGATGGACAGTGAGGTGTAGGCAGCAAAATGATCGGGGACAGCGATCATTTTGATAAAATGATTGGGGACGACATGTTGGCTTTTTAATTCGCAATATGGCTCAATACAATATCATAATTGTTTATTTAATACAATCTGATGACGAGAGGTCTGACTTGAAGCCGGCTCAAAGAGCCATGCAGTTTATACAGCCACTTCCAGTTAAGCAAATCCTTTCACAGATTCCCTCACAATCAGTTCTTGCATTTACTTATGAATACAATATTGATATCACGCTGGTCAACTTCAATATATTTATATCTCTGCTTCTCATGTATTTGAGTGAATAATTTAATTTCGACGCCTAAGATTGTTGGGTTTCATTTCAAATATGGTACAGTTTTTGAGATCACTGTTATTTAACATATTTTGAACATTCTATTTACTAATTTGAATTCTCCACACTTGGTTTTACGTGCGACCTGAAGATCCGTTGCGTGTTGTGGTGCCACTAAGATAATACAGCAAGTTCTTGAATTCAATTGAGTCATTTAAAACAAAGTTGTGCCTCAATAGCAGTAAATGGGTTTACATATGCTTCGCAACATCACAGCTTCCGCCGCAGGTATAAAATATCGGTGATATTTTTAGTTAAGAGTGTTGAGTAGCCCAGATACTGTGGTGTCATCATCAACAAATTCCTTAAAACAAAGGTTAACAGTAAGTGTGCATGTAGCAAGACTAATCATGCCTTATATATCCTAAAGTCATAATGTTATCGTCACCTGACATTTTAAAAAACCCTTTTCGATTATTATGCTCTGTCACACAGCTTACTGATTACAAGCTCCGTCGCACATATTATTGGTTGCAAACTCATCATGAAGAACATGAGCTTAGACGGAATTCTTTGCCGTGGATCTAGACTGTGCTTATCTATCTCCAAGTTGTGCTATCCATAGAAATTATTAACTTTATACCTCTTTGATTTCAAATCATTTAAAGTAAAATCGATGTAAATACTATGTGGTCATTAGCATGGATACTACATTAGCATGTATTTGGTCCAGCTGCTATATTGAGTCGAGGAATAGGGACCGAATACTGATAACATAGTAGTTCCTCCTGATAATCTCTAATTCTTATTCTGATACATCGTATATTATTTATTAGTCAATTCAGACCAATTGACTTTTATTTTAAATTTCAATTTTAAATTTTAACTTGATATAAAATAAAATTTTATAACAATTACTTATTATTTATAATTATTTACTATTATTTATTATTTATATAAAATCTTATATTTAATTATTAAAATTTTATTTTCATTACATTATTACAATAATTTTATTTTATTCAATAACTTATACAAATTATATAAAATCTTTTAAATTTTTTTTATCTAATCGAAAATAGTATCAAATAAGTAGATTCAGTTAGTTGAACTGTCTATTAAAGCATAATTTAGAATAATTATAAAAAATAATAATTTCATCAATAGAATATAATTTTTGATTTATTGGAGTAAACTTTAATAATCTTATTATCAATACAACTTTTTGTTTTTAGTGGTATCGATAAGTTGGATCAGTTCACCGTTCAGTTAATCTAATAGAATTTTTATTGATTACAAAAATACTCTAATGAACTGATTGATAAATGATTAAAATACATAAAGTTATATATTTTGGAAACACAGCTAATTTATTACTCTAATTAATTTATTAATTTAGTTTTGAAAAATAATTTTTTGAAATATTGCCAAACTTTAACATAATTTTCTATTACGATACCACCTTGTTTCCTTTTAAAAATCATTGAGAAAGGAGAAAACAAATTTCATTGATGAAAAAATAAAAAAAATAAAAAACGTAATTTGTATTCCTCTGTACGTATAAATGTACAACAAAAAAATCTAAATACTCAATTTAATGATATTCTTTATAAGTGGAATTGGAAAGGGCATTTTGCTATTATGAACATAGTTTAAGCTGCATAATGTAATTGAAAGCAAGGGTTATATAAATCTACCAAAAATGAATTTTTAAAACTTAATTTTATTTTAAATATAGCCAAAATAAGTGGTTCATTTGCAGTGTTCTTCACTCCGTAATAAGAATTTCTCTTTACCTTAAAAAGTAACTTTTCTTTAGTTTCAAAGTATATTTTTAAATTTGTGTGAATAAATTTGGAATTCGGAAAGAATAACGCACCGTTTTAAATTCCTGTACTGAACACCTCCTGAAATGGTTTAATACATAAAAAGCAAATGATATTTAATAAACATGCGTATCAAAATTAATGCTATCGAATACGAAGTGATCTAAAGACATCCTAACAGGTGCTATGAACGCATTACGATCCTGTGTTGTTGATCGTTCTCTACAAATATAAATTAACTACGTTATCTCTTATGATCCATAACTCGTTTTGGATGAAAATCCGCGTTTTGAACTTAATTTATATTTTACGTTATGTCAATGATTATCAAGAGTAGCGAACGTTTTAATAATACCAGCGATATTCACGAAATAAAAATCTATTTTGCCTGACTGAAAAATATAAGACCAATAATATCATTAAACGTGATATAAAAATGTGCCTCTGGTAATTGCAGATTCCAGTGTTTAGTGATGCATCCTAGTGTAAGCTAAACACGTAGAAAAGTGAATAGCTATGGAAAATCGATCAATGTAATTGATAATAGGGCATTAAGAGGCAAGCTTTTTGGTAGTGACGTTTAGTTAAAGACAAGTTGTTTGTAGAGAGCAATTGTACGTAGTAAAAAGTTATAGATTTTACTTGATTTTATTAAAATACTGATTTACGACTTATTTTGAGCCTACGGTAAACATATGATTGCTTATCTGCTGGTTTATTTTAGATTTTTATCCTGCTTATATGAAGGAACTCTATAACTTTACTGTATTATTTCCATACATTGTAAATAGTCCATTTTGAAACGGTCTTCTTAATAAGGACTAACTGTTTAAAAGTATGTCCTTATCAGGACTATGTAAATAGTCCAGACGGCAGCATTCATTTTTTACTACCGTATGTATCCATTATTGTGTTTTAGATTGCATTGTCGTTCTTGCAGCTTTTAAACATAAAATAAATTATAAAAGCTTTAAAGCATTGTAAAATATTATTATGTATCTTACAAGTATGGCATTAAAGGTATCTTTTTGTCACTTCTTTATTGAATATTTATTAGTCATTGTGTGTAATTACCGTAACTGAATATGCGTGACAAATACTATATGGCATTCTTAGTACAAGCTCTGAATATGAATATCTCCAAGATGTCTGCTACGATCTTCATATGTCACAAACAGGCGATTTATATCATTGATTTTACTTATTCGCATATTTGTAAAATTCAATCGATCTCTCTGTCGACTTTTCAATTTCATTAATCCCAAATAATTTTTTAATCACATTTAGTTAATTCAGAACGTTTGGTTTTGGTTATGCAAATCTTACTGACCAGCGTAGATATGCAGTTAAAAGGAAAGAGTATTCGGGATTGTTATAGATTATTCCTTGAACAATAATCGTAAAATAGCATTTGATAGAAGTAAATTGATTTCAGTGTAGAATAATACGCTAGAATAAAAAATACAAAAGCATTTTTAATAAATAAAAATATATTTATGTTCAATAATAAACCCGATACTGCTTTAATAAAAAACATTTTAGAATTGTAATTTACCGTTTTGTGTAATTTTTCTTTATTTTATATTTTTTTATTTAATTTTGAATTTATTTATTTTTTGATTATTTGTAGATAGTTAGCTATCTACAATTAATTATAAAATAAATAAATTAATATTTTAGATTAATAAATTAATCTGTGTTTCCAAAATAGATTAATTAGATTAATAAATTAATAACTTATAACTATAATATACTTATATATTAATAAATATATAACTTTATGTATTTTAATCATATATCAATCAATTCACAAGGAAGAAAATATTTCCCTTTATTTAATAGTACAATATTTTAATAGCTCTCGCTATCATCAGGATTAAAATCAAAAGTTCCTTTAAAACTATCTAATCGAAAATGAAAGGAGATAATGGATTTAGTATGTATTATTTAATTGATTACGTTGCATTTGATATTAATGCCATTTAATCTTGGAAATATGCAATTATATAATCAACAGGTTAGCTCATATAATTAATCAAAATTAATTTTATTGTTTTTAATTTAATTTTGAATTTATTTTTCGATTAATTTTTTGCATTATTTTTCTTGATATATATTAAAATTTTATGTTTTTAAGAAAATATAGTCGTTTGAACAGCTGCTTTATGGTAATTAAGCAGCTTTGTGTATTTTTGAAAATTAGACTTTATATAAAAACACCACTCTCCATTAATGTAAATCAATAAGTTAACAATCGATTTATAAAAACTAATCTTTTCATTATTAAGATATTATTTTTTTTAAATTTGAGTACAGTACAACATACTTGGCTTTACTTAAGTGCTTTGATCTGTTCTTAATTGACAATAAATGTTGAGTATAATGTGAAATTTATCGGAAAATCATTTCCACAGAAACGATCTCGTCTACAAGATAAAAACCGTACGAAAGTAAAATATGAAAATTTGAATTGTCATCATAGATGCAAATACAACATGTTCGGTATGCATTCTGCATTAAAATTACCTTTAGTCATAAGAAAACACTATCTCTATCAAATTGTGAACGATGTCTCAGAATATCGCTCTGTAAAACTGAGCAGCGTTGAGCAGAGAACAGCGTTTTTACAGAGCAACGTTGTACAGCGTTGCTTTGTAAAACTGAACAGAGACACTCGGGCACATCACATTTTTTTGCAAATCATTTATTAAAATTTCAATTAAAGATAACAGTCTATAATATAAATGTTCCTAGCTCACAAATTTGTGTTATATAAAGGCCACAATTAATAGAAAATATCGGTAATTTGTACGAGGAAATCGCTTGCTTTATAACGATATTAAAGTTAAAATGCATGAAAACTGAAACATTACGTGGTAGCTGAAAGTGTTAACAAGTTCTATAATAATACTTCAAAATTACAAACTATAGACATTGATATTAAATAAGCTCCTCATTTTTTAATAAAATTCCATAATAGGACAATTCTGTCAAAACACGATAGGCTTTTATAGAGAATACTTTTAATGCGAGAATAACCGAACGTAATTCTGCTATTTTAATAGGAAAGAGCAATTAACCAAAACTAACTCATTAATTTTTAATCTTTTTCATTACCGTCAGTGTGCAAATTATTTGATTGTTTGAATTGGAATATAGCACGCCTGTGATGCAATATTCCGCTTTTTATGTAGAGATGTACTTTAGTAAACTTGGTCTTACTAAATAATACATATGTAATAGAAACTGGCATACAATTAATTTCTAACTACTGATCCAAATACTTTAAAGATATCCCTGATATGTTTGTATTATATTTATTTAATATTATATTTTTGTATTATATTATATTTTGAAACACGTTTTGACACGAACATTTTAATCGACAATTATTATTAGTAAAACCTGGTCAAATTCGCGTTCAATATCTTAATTTTGCAAACAATTTCTTCACTTTGGCGGTTAACGTTTTTATCGTGAAATTATGTAATAAAATGTTTTCATAAGTAGGTATATATATATATATATATATATATATATATATATATATATATATATATATATATATATATATATATATATATATATATATTGTATCGTATGGGATCATGAAGATCGATTGAAATCGGGACTGGTGATCCTTTGATGGATGCTTGTTTATGTATTGAATAGTTGCTAGGTCACACAAGGTGACTTTCGCATTGAAAACCAGCTACAGAATCCTTCCTTCATGATATCCAATTCCATACACCCTGACTACTAACGGCGCCATTGCCACAGCCGTTTTCGTTTCGCCCGCTTTTTGCCACATGTTGGTAGCCCCGGGCTCGTCAAAAGGCTGACTACCAACTCTTCGCCTTTTGAAATTTGACTTATCCGAGATTCGAGCTGTCGCTCTCCGTACTTGGCTTGCGCTCTTGACTGCTAGGCTACGAATGCAGGATTACCAGATTTCACACAGTATATGAAACCTTCTATCATCATCTCCAGAAACTGCATTGTCCGAGATGCTCTCTGGCATGCTTGTTAAAGATTGTAGCCCGGGGCTACAATCGAGCCAGGGGCTACCAACATGTTGCAAAAAGCGGGCGAAACGAAAACGGTTGTGGTAATGGCGCCGTTAGTAGTCAGGGTGTATGGAATTGGATATCATGAAGGAAGGATTCTGTAGCTGGTTTTCAATGCGAAAGTCACCTTGAGTGACCTAGCAACTATTCAATATATATATTTGCTGCTAAATAACTGGACTTCGATCATCAGCTCCATCAGTCTAATGTATCACTCCGAGACGCCCCGAACCACCCAGCAGTCATCGTCAGTCGGATGAAGTGGTTAGGGTACGTTTCGACTGCTTTTGTGATAACTATAAAGACACCAGCAATTCCTCACGATGCTATACGAAGCTCAGGTGCAGAAACGTTTTTACTGGCTTGTTGCGTGTGTGGACCTTCTAGTTATTCTTTATATAAGGCACAAATGCGTATCCGTT